>JBBCBC010000013.1:34578612-34884472 GCA_037126765.1 Stenogyne calaminthoides | reverse complement strand
ATTTAAGTGAGAGACCCGTGAGTTATAGAGTTATAAATGATGGATTTAAGGATTTCGCGGGAGATTTGAATACTAGCAGACTAACAACTCAACAATTAATTTTGTCCCATTAAATACATATATATATTTTAACAGGGGCGCGATTTAAAAACTTTGGTACACATTAACTAAAATGAAAAGAGTAATAAAAAGAAATAAGCGAGATATATAAATGATACCTACAAATAAAAATAACAAAAGAGAGGATGGAAGAATATTATCGATATCAGAGTAAACAGCTGCAGGCTCAAAGCATGAGGATGTACTTTTTTTTTAGTAGCTAATGTATATTATATCTAGGCAAGTGTTTAATTCAAATCTTCAAATGAATTCCAAAGAAATTGCTTAGACATGGCTATGAACATTTGATACATTATTTCTGAACACTGTTAGTTATTTACAATAAATAAACTTCTTACATATATATACAATTGGGGAATCACTTAATAGTACAATAACTAAATTAGCTAGCTGAGAGTAGCAAAAGAAAACGTGGCCATTCTTGGCCATAAAGTAAAGAAAAGGTGTCCAACTATTATTACTGCAAACAAAGAAAATAAGAAAAAGAATTTAAATTATTGCTCATATCGTCATGACCGGGACGCTTTTTGAATAAGACGGTCTCCTCTTCTTCTTTAGATGTCTTCGTAGGTTTTCTGCCTATTGAGAGATTATCATCATTGGTTCCAGATCTCCGAGAGAAATTCTCGAGTGAAAAGATACAATTCATCAAATATTTTAATATTATTTGATATTCCACTGAATCTCCTTCTGCAGGTAAAAGCGGGTAGTGTTCCAATTTTGATGTGTTCCAAATTTATAAATAAATAATGCCCTATTACTAGATGGAAAATCATCCCATGGAAAGCTTGATAAATTTAGATTGTTAAAAGCTTGGATTTTCATTTTATTTTCATCGCTCCTATTTCAGATGGGTTTTTATCGCTAATTACTTAAGAGAATCTTTTTCCGTAATAATAATTTTTTTTTCTTGTTGGCCTGCAAAGAAATTTTCGGTGACTTTGAAGACTAGCGTTAATTTTACAATACACTTTTCTGGATGATCCGCGAAACAATACCCTCAGCTATATAATTTTTTCCCCAAGATGAATTGGTACTATTTTCAGCTTTTGTCTATCAATTTAAATTCTAAAGAATTCATCATACCATTACGATAAATTTAAAATATTCCAGCTGACATATCTCGTTTATTTAATCAATTTGTAATACAAATAATCCGTGCATGTCTATTTCGAGAGATTCCATCATCGCTCAACTTGAAAAATAATTTGATTCATATTTAATTTCATGTTAAGCCTTTGCTTTAGAATAACACCTTTATTTTATTTTTAAAATTAGGTCTTGAATTATTCATATAATTCAAGAGAAACCTAATTCAAGTATTTCCTTTTGTAGATTAAATTAGATGTTCTGCGGAAATCTTTAAACACCTTTTGAAGAAATGATCCGCCAAGATCCGAACTCTATCACGACTGTTTATAGTGTCAATCCATGGTATAGTTCCATTAATCTTGCCTTGAATTTTTTTTTCAAATGTATTTTTTGTAATCTCTTGTATTGTAAAGTGCGTAGTCTTGATCTTACCTTGATTTACAATGGCTTTATATTTTTATGGTCTTTTTTTATTTTCTCGAATCCATTAGGCATCTTCTTTATTAAAATTCCTTTTGTCCATTTGTTGTTGTTTTTATCATATACTGGCCCTAATTTACTTAGATTTGAATAAATTTCTAGCATAATTAAGGAGTCCTAAAAAGGCCTGGATTTGTTTTAATCCATCAAGTTTATTAGAAAATTTTACCAGTTTTTCTGCTTATATGTGGTTGGAGTTCTATTTTTTCCATTTCCATTTTCTAGTCCTAGAAAAGAAAAATTTTTTAAATAACTCCATTTTCTTTTTTTAGATTAATATTCCCATTATTTTTAATTTCGCTGAATATTATCAGATGTCTTTCATGTCGTGACATTCAGAAATAACTTTAGGACCAACTACTTAGAATATGTCAAATCAAAAAGAATGTAGTCCTCAAGAAATTAATATAATAAAATCATTAGGAGATAACTTATAATTTGGCGTCAAGAATTTTTACTTTTTTAGAGTAGATCTTCTAAAGAAAATACATTTATCCAAGATACAAACCATTTGAAATCTGAATAATTAAGTATTTCGACTTTAAATATATAAAAGAATTCTACAGATTTTGCCTCGCCTAATATCTTCAAACTGGTAAAGCTATGGAAGATGAGCTTTTAAGATAAGTATTTTATAAAACTTCCTGGAAATTTAGGAAGAACCATTCATGAAGGATGGAAAGTTTAAATAAATATACTCAAATCTAGAATAGGACTTCCAGAATAACATATACTTATCAACTAGCAACAATCGCTCGTAAATACTATATCAAATGTTCATAGCTACGCCCGCTTAATTTTTTTCATTTTGTGAATTTAGTTAACTCCCAATTTCAAATTTATAATATAACCTTATATTTTTCAGACATTATAACCAGAACCCAAATATATATATATATATATAGTAATACTACTAAAATTTTTTATTATTTGAATTATATATCTTCATTGCAATTTATTTGTATTCTAAATAAGATTATATTGTATCCTACTGTTTTCATAGAATTGCTTCCCTGTCCGGCTGTCCCTACCAATTATGGTTACAAGACAAACAACTAATTTGATTAAAAATATATATGACAATTTGAGATGGTGGGTCTCCCTCGAATTAAATAAAAACGAAAATAAGTTGAGATAGCAGGTAATAAATGGTAGAGACGGAAATTGATAAAAATATTACAGAAATAGTATAATAGATAAAAAATATTATATACATAGTTTATGCCCAATCCACACGCATGACGCAACAGGGCAAATACAGTAATGAAATAGGTGGACCCACCCTATTTTATTGAAATGGCTACAGTTTATAATATAATCTTCTTTTTTAAATTAATATTATCTTTTAAATTTCCTTTGTTCAAAATCAATTTTCATACTTTTCATTTTAATTCTGGGAATGGGGTTCACAGACCCAAGTTACATCAGACAATCATTCAAATATTTGACTCATTTAAAAAAATATTTGACTAATCGAATATATTAAAACACGCTCTATAATATACGTGGTAGGTTGATAGTGCATCTGATCTTAAATCCAAGACCAATAGAGATACTTAGATTTCATTTCTTTAATTTATCCCACATCAGTCCGCTTTTACGCCCAAAAAATAAACCTTTACTCATAATATTTGGTTACCTACATTATACATTTATTTACTTATATTATTATTATTATTTTGTAACACAATTAACTCATACCCACACAATTAAAAATTGACCTAAATGCCCTTACTTTTATCAATTTAGTAAAGCAAAAAAAAACACTTTTTTAATTTTATGTTCAAATCAATTCAAAATGATTTGGATCGAGATAATTTTATTAGTTGACCATCATCAATTTTTATCAGTTGCACCTTTAAATTAAATTATGGAAAAAAATCACTGCACCACGAGAAATTAGTTATTAATTTTCTAGCAAAAAACTTTTAGTGACAGAAAATTATTTATAATGACATCTCTCATCACTAAAGACCATTTACTATCGTTGAAATTTTAATAACATAATTATTATCATTGAAGATCTATTTTCTTTTGTACTACTCTCTTAATAATAATTTTCATGTTTTGACAGAAGATTAATTGTAGGACGTATCTTCCCTTTGGTTGTTTTCGTTTGTCACATCACATTTCCAAATCATGCTTTGCCTCAATTCAATGTTTAAAACGCACAAATTAAAAAAAAAACATATTATGATGAAAGTCATTATTAATTACTAGAATCAATCTTTCAGGTGAATTCACTCGTGAATCCTACCCTACACATATATATACACACACACACATTACAATTCTTGCTTTCACTTATTTAAAACAACACAAATTAAAACACACTTAGTAAAACACTAAATTCCACAGGAAATTCCAAAACCACACTTATTGATTGAACATACGGTAATCTTCATCATATCGAAGTCGGAAGTCGGGTCATTGGGCCGACACCAATTATCAAAAAATATCGTTTCGATCAATGTTTAGGTTTTTTTTTTCGAGCAATTTAAATAAGCATTGCAAATGTTACCGCAGCAACTACACTTGCAACCATAGCATGATTGTGCTCCTATGAGTCTTGCAATAACCCAACCCTCCATAACCCTCACCCCCATATGAACTTCCACCTCGGCCCGATTCTTCCAAACATTCACGCTGCTTATTGTATGTCGGAGGCGAGATGTATTAATCCTCCGACAAAAATGAACGCTTTCATCGCCAACGATTGGCCCATGACACAGCACAAGAGTGCAAAACCCCACAACAAGGGCAAACAAGATTCACCTTGGACATGATTTTGAATGTCAAATTAATTTGGTGATGATGTTTACGAATGCTCTTTGTTATTTGTTGGTATATTATCATGGTCTGCATGTGAGGGGAGATTTATATAGTGTTTCACAGATCATTTTCATATGTTGATCTTCACGCCTTAAATAATTATTGTTCTATTTATTTCAAAGCTAGCTCCAACTTTTATCTAGATATCAAAATCTTGGTTCTAGTAATCATCTCCATTCGATGGCCTGGAGATATTTTCATGTATACTATAATAAATAATAAAATTTACTAGAAGATAAAATTTATAGTTTTAACGTAAACTTATTTTGAGATTTAATCAATAAACATATAACCTGAAAAAGGCCTGAAATCAAAATTTGAAACAGTATATGTACAGAAACTCATATTCAAATCTATACTATGTCAACAATTAGCTAGTGCAATGTATTAGTATTGAATTAGTGAAAATTTGCGAACTTACTGCTTCATTTCCCTTTGTTAGCTGCAAAGCTGGCCAGTTTGTTTATAAGAACAAAATCGTGTTGTTACTTGCCGTTTTTTGTCAAATATGGCATCCGATAAAACTACCGATGATGCTCCCTTTAGCAATATACTGCCCCAACGAATCTGTACCCAGTTTCAGATATCAGTTTATTTATCAATAACGACGACATAGAAAATGATCCATGTATAGGTGTTTTTTGATAGGCATTTATTTCAACTTTTCCCCTCATCTAAAAAAACATCAAATCTTTGTATCTTTTTTTTTTCATACTGTTGTTCTATTAATGACTTGTTTAGATGGCCATAGAACAAATAATTATCGAAGTGATATCCTGTAGAATAATCAGTAGTTTTCAGTTCTTTGACCTAATGTGGATGCCTTGTGATGCAAAACCATTGGGATGGGAAAATGGCTTTATTGCAGCTATACTAACTAACCCACCCAATGCCGCCACAGGATACACCTATACAAAAAGCACGAGTCGTTCAATTTAGACCAATGTATACTATATAACATGCATTTACCACAGGAGAGCTACAGAAATAGGCTATGAAAAGATTCCATCCAGACGATGATTTTGTGAAGAAACTTGAAACAAATCTAAATTAATATCAGAATCTGTTACATATCGTGTTGGCTTAGTTCTTGTGAAAGACGGTTAATTTGGTGCTTTCAGTCTTTAACGACCACATAACTACAGAAAGCAACAGAAACTATGTGAAAAAGCTAGCGGTTGACCTCATAATATGACACAGCTCGGTAACTTGTTCCAAGTAAAATACTAAATACGAACAAATAAAAGAAACAACCAAATTGTTCACCAGGAAATTAGGAAGAAAAAAGGAAAGGTTTATTTTGATGATTCTGGCACCAGCATCAAACGCAGATAGTATGCAACAATATAGAAAATAATTCGGCAAACTTGCTTGTATTCTATATTCTCCTGCTTGAGAATGTAAAAAAGAACTGTACTTTTCAAACCCAACTGAATGGATGAAAAGAAAAGTAAACTAAACATACTCTGTTGGAGTCATTGCTCCAGGTATGTAAAGAGCCTGATCCCCGCAAGAACGCTGCTCTAGAATGCCCCTAATGTACCAAAAAGTATTTAATAAAGATGCCCTTGAGCCAAAGATTAATAGAAGTCCCTGAACAGCCATGAAAGGTTCTTTTTCTGAGGACTAATAACCAGTAAACATAACATCGAATAACTAACATTTTTTGTTTAAACTTAAGAGTACAGTCAAATTCCAAAGATACCTTCACCATTGCAGGACTTATTAGAACTTAGCTCCAAGTTTTAACGATCCTTCAAGACTTCGCCTGTCTAAAAACGGTTCCAACTTACAATAGCAAAAGTATGAGGTGATTAAGTAATAAGAAGTGATTACGTTCCTATCTTCATATTTACCAAGAAAAAGAAAAACCAAGACATAATGACTGTATATAATATCTATAATAGAAAAAAATTTTGGGACAACTATATCATTATGCCTGCAGGACCCTTTAACCGGACTTTCTGTTTCTTTAAGGGCTGAATCTGGATCATGGGATTCATTATGTACAATTTTCAGCAGAACTCATTAACATGAGAGTATTACACCTGCAAAACCCCTCTCAAAAAAGAGTTTTAACGCTGAATTGATGAAGGGTGAACGTTAAATGCACAGTAAACATTCAGCATCCATAATAGATTGTGAGAGTTTCAATTTTAGTTTTTTACAAGGTCATGGTATCTTTTAGCCATCCTCCAAAAAAAAAAAACACACGCTCACTCACAAACAAACAGGAAACAGAACTTAATCCAAGAATGACAGACAATCAATCCATATACAGCCAAGTGCTTACTCCAATTGGCTAAGAAGGATATTCTTGGACCAAACATTGTAAAGCCTGTCAGAGAAATAAGAAAATAAAACACAGGTTGCTAATTTTTAAAAGAACAATATGTAAAGAAATGCAGGGGTTTATAATTTACATTCAACCTCAAAACACCAGGGGTTGACATTGTGATTCTAATCAAAAATTGAAAAATTCACGGAATTTGATCAGAACACAACGTACCATTTAATCGAAGTTTCAAACTACGAAACACAGAATTCAACTGTAAAATTATGAACTAAATCAAGGAGAGACTTCTTAGTCTTTCCACATCATCTCATATTTTTCACTTCATAATTAAAAAATTAAAGATTTGGACAAAATTGAACTTACAACTGAGACTCCACCACTAAGTGCTGCACGAGCAGCTTAATTTTACCTTCTGCACTAAAAAAACAATCAAGAAAAATATAATTACAAACATGTTTATTTAATAGAGTATTCTGTTCCGTTAAGTAAGACTTATCGACTTTTACTTTTCGGGCTTCATGTTTTAAATAAGTAAGTTTGCTTATTTAAAGATTTAAAAATAATAAAACGACTTTTACATGCAGACGATATTTTACCCTCCTCCCACATACGCATTTCTTAAAATTACTTTTATCATTTCAAATAAGAATAAAAAAACTCGGCTGCCAAAAAACACGACCTAACAAGAATTATATAAAGTTTTCCATTTTGGTGAGATAGTATATACTAATACTATGTGTGTGTAAAAGAAATTGTGGGAAAGTGGGGGTCAACCTTTTGAGCGCGGAGGCAAGCAATTATGCGGAATTTGATGTCCATCAACACCTGTCAGCAAACACTAACGCCCCAGTTTCTGTGGGAACTTTACAGCGAAAAGGAGAAGAAAAAACATTTGCAGCAAGAATGGCGAAGATGATGGAACAGAGGGGTTTATTCTAACGAAGAAAAAAGAAGGAGGAGAGGCAAATGCAAGCCGCCATCATCGTCCCTTCAGTAAGCCCATTTGGAGATAAGACTAGTCTTCCAGCTGCACACAAATCCAGAAACTTAAAAGCGCTTTTTTCCAGAGTACCAAAAAACAAGTGAGTAAAGTGTGACGTTTTATAGCATCGTTTATAGTTAGACTTAAACAACGTAAATAAATTCCCCCATTCAAAAACTTATTAATGTAAAATATTGTAATATTCAATAAGAAATTGTTAGTATTAATAAGTATTATAACGCAAAATTTTATTTACTTGTATGAGTCTTTCAGTTACTGAAGGAAGAATCAGAGATCAAGAACCATAAATCCTCTAAAAAGACAATAATATAAGGTTTGTTTTTATTCTTTTGTGATTTCAATGGTAATTACATATTACAAAAGTTGAGATGATCATCTGATCCATCTCACATACATAAAACAAGTTTCATCGACGCCCAGTTTGGTACTCCTACAATGAAAATCCGAGCGCTGAACTATAACTCAAAAGTCGTTAGCGTGTTTAGCGACAAGCTTCCATGGCTCTGTCATAAACTCTCAGTCATAGTCTTTGTTTCTTCTGTAAGGGTAATGAAGATGATCTAACCTGCCAAAAAACCATACATTGAAACCCATTAGCACCTAAAATTGCCAAAAAAATTGAACTAGTTGTTCAGAAAAATCCTTAAAATCAAAAAGTCGGTACTGTCTCAAGTGAAACACCAACAGAAAGACAAAATTTAATAGCTACTCCAGTAGAAAGACAGAAGATGCCATTTTTATATATGGTTGATAAAACTCCAAGAGTTGAAGAACAGAAAATGTTGAATGGTTTAAAAGGAGAGAAGAAGTGCAGGAAATCAAAGTAAGGAAGACGGAACTTACTTAATTGTGATAATTTGATTGTTGATGTAGGCCATTGATCTCAGCACTGCCTCCAGTGTATCTCTGGTAAGTTGAAACTTCACTTCCATCTCATTTGAAGGAGATCATGTAATCTTTTGCAACTAATAAGCAGGATGGAAGCAAAGAAATACTGAAATTAATTTTCTGATGAAAGAATTGTGGATAAAGTTGATTTGTAATGCATGATTGTACAGAATAAAGTATTTAATTATTTACTATATTATGACGGGTATGAAATGGAAAGATTAAAGGACTACAAACTACATGAAAGTACATGGAAACATAGTACCTTACTCATAAACCAAATGTTCATATTTAGACCAAATTCTTAATCTACAAATCTATGGTCAGTTTTCCATTTAATTGTGTTAATTAGGATACCTTGAGAGTATGATAGCTACCGATGATTAGGGCATCTCACCCTATTCTCAACCGGCCCATGTCATAGATTTCAACCTCGAGAACTCCCTACATCAGCCAAATGTATCAGCAAAAGATTATTCAGGAGGAAAATAAAATTCTAAAAGACAAAAAGGAAGATGAAGCCATAAACAGGAGGATGATAAGACGATTCAAGAACACAAGAAAATAACAGGTGGTCCTCTCAACATTCTATTGATACAACGGAAATGGACCATGGAAATTGGAGCTTTTACCGAATTTCTTTGAGGGACAACATCATTCTGAAGAGTTGACTGTGGAAAACACATCGCTGCTTCTATCACGAAGTGATTGGTGTTGGAATGGCAAGATTTTGACCGTTGAATGAGGGAATTGATCAACTCGGTAGGGACAACAATGACCCAGAGATACCCCAAGAGAGAGAAGGCATTAAAGGTGCTGAGAGGTCCAAATTAACCTGATCAAAGAGTTGGGATTGTCCAGTAACATGCTGCAAAAGGTAACGTATACAAGTTAACTCAAAAAAAAAACATTCTAGAACACAAGATAATGGCAAAGCACTAATTACTTGTTTATCCGATTGATTTCAGACTAAAAAGAAAGAGGTACTATCTTTTCACAAACCATCACTGTACAATATGTTAGCAATTGCCTTAGGCATCCTCACAGAAAATAAAAGACTAAAGGAGCCACTTATGAATACAGTTATTGCGTCTCATATTCCTAGGCATCTCGGAAATGTTATTTGATCCTGATAGCCTTCTTCCAATGTGTCTATACTTCTGCAATAATACACAGAGCATGCTATCCAATTCAAGGGGAAGCCCAGGTGGAAGAAGCTTCAGCATCATCACCTTCAAGTCCTGTGCAGCACACACCAGTATAAGTGAACGAATCGACACCAAAACCTGTAAGAAAACATAAATTTAAACGTAGAAATGTCACCAGCAGTCCAATAGAAAACCTAACACAATACCATTTGCTAAACTTTAGATCATCTTTAAAAGGTGGGATTGAAATGGTGGCTCTAAATGAAGGCCTAACACTTTTTTACTGCTACGAAATCCCATTCAACAGCAACAAACTGAAGCCCTCATCATTGAACTTAAAAATGATTAAAACTTGCTCAAATTTGACTCAATTCCAAGAATCTAAATATCGTTCCTCCAATTATACCCTAATCTCAGGCAAACCCCAAAAAGCAGAAACCAATGCAGGTATAAAAAAGAGCATCACCGAAAAAAAAAAAAATACAGGCAAAATTGAGCCCTAACTCACTGGGTGAAGATCGCCGGGCGCAGGGGAGGTTGAGGAGTGACTGAAGGGATGATTTTTGCGAAGCGGATAGTCCAGTTTTGCGCGTACGCCATAGAGTTGCAGCAAGTTTTCGATTTCTTCTTCTGATTTTACGACCACCAATTCTCCAGGAGATGCTCGAACAGTGTAACATCCTCCGCCATTACTTTTCGCCTTTTCATCTTCTGAACCCGTGTTGGAAATCTTTTTTTTCCTCCTCGATTTCTCCTGTTAATGTTATTGCTGCAAATTGTTTTTTTGTTGTTTATTCAAAATCATGATCATGTTTATCTTCTTTCTTTATCTCGTTCAAAACTGTTTTTTTTTAATGTTTTAATTATATTCCCACGATTTTTAAGTGAACGTTCTATTATTATTATTCTAATACATTAATTTCCGCAAGAATTTTATATCGAAATTCAATTTTTAAGTTGGATTTTAACTTTTGTGTGATTTTTTTTAATCTTAAAAGGCGAAGAAATTCACAATCTTCTGGGCTTTTCTGAAATTACATCTTCTTAGCCTTTTGTGTGATTTTTTTTTGTCCTTTTTTCTCATGTTTTAAATTAGGAGTTGATTATTTTTATGGTTTAATTTTTTTAGAAACGAGGGGTGCTTGGTTGAGGGGTATAAGGATGAAGAAAAGGAATGAAATGAAAAATTGTTTGATATTGATGTATGGGTATGAAAATAGTGCTTTTGATTCCTCACTTTGAAGGAAACCCTCATACCTCATCCTCCAATCAAACATCCCTGAATTCAAATTTTCGAGGTTAGAAAAGTAATCAACATGGAAAGTTTGAATATTTTGATCCCATCGGTATTTGGATTATTGTACCGCTTTGTTCTCACAAATGCTTTTTATAGCCTAAGTTTTTTCACAAAAGAGAATAATGATCGTAATATGTGTTTGATTTTTCTTGTTCTCGATATCTATTTTGGCCTTTGGGGTAAATCGGGTGATAATTTATTATTATTTTTTGTTTAGAGAAGTTAGTTTTTATTATTTGATGTCCTTTTCTATTTGATGAATAGAATTACTCTTCTTTTTCAAAAATATATTATGTCATTCGATTCAAAAAAAGCCTTAAAAAAAAATTCATTTTCATAATTAAAATAGTACAAAATGATATAAAAAATTCAAAGCGTACAACACCTTTTATTATCGGGACATTTGATACGAGTTGAATTATATAAAAAACATCGAATCTTGAATTAAGATTAAAAAAATTTAATAAAACCCTTGAATGAAGTAAAGAAATCAAGACATTTATAAAATGGAGTTCTATATTGAGACTCGATATAAAAATTGGAATTTTATATAGAATTCTTCCTATTATAGAATGGAGTAATTTTAAGTAAAATGTGAGAAAATGATGTGATATAGACCATAATTTCAAATCATGTTAGAAGAAATTGTCGGGCTGAATTGTCCTCAAAGCCCGACGCGGGACCTGTTAGGTTGTTAAATAGTGTCCCCAAATACAATTGTTAGGTATTTGAAACTTGAAAGGAAACATTAAAGAGAGGTTAGGTGTTACGATGTTATTTTGCAAGTTTTTATTTTCAGATGATTCGTGCCAAGACTGCCAGTAATCATACGTATATTTTAAAATCGCATAATTTATTATACCGAAAAGATATAATTTATTTGAGATAAATCACGCAACTATTAATATAAAAAAATAAATAAAATTTATCAAAAAAAGTAAACAAATTATATATTTCAATATAACAAGCTATACGATTTTAAAACGACTATAAAACGAATCCACAAGCACCAAATGCAGATAGGACCCACACTCGCAAGTTAGTTAAAAACATGGTTATTGTGCTTCTTTTTTGAGAATTATAGCATAGTAGAAGTCTTGATTTTAAATTTTTTGAATTTAAAAATCCTAATACATAATAAAAAATATGCGTTTTTTAAAAATTTTAATAGGTTAAAAAATTTATATTATTTTATATTATATTTATACTAGAATATAATGTATTAAGTAAATTTTACTGAGAGGAAGTTTTTTTTTGGGATGAGAAATGTAGTGGAATTTAAAATCTAAAATTTAAAACTCAGAACTAAATATGATGTGGATCAAAAAGAGTCTAAGTTCTTCCGGATAAATTCAAAACAAAACATATCCATTGTGCGTGTGCTTGATTGTACTTTTGAACAACATATTTAGTTGTTATTTAAAAAAAGTTAAAAGTAGGTTTGAAATGATTTTTGAAATAATTTTAACTAAAAATCTTTTCTTCCATTTTAAAAACATTTTTGCAAATTTATATAAAAAAAAATACCACCTTAAAATTGGCATGTCACAAAAATTACAAGATTGCCCTTAGCAACAAAAAATATTGAGAATTGCTCGTTCATTCATTTAATCATTTAACTAGAAAAACAACTCTTAATCAAACATAAACAACATTTTTTTTTGGGAATATTACACTCAATAATAGATTAAAATATAGTGTACTCTTAACCACTTGAAGTGAAGCCTCCATCAACGTAAATAATTTGGCCAGTGATATAAGAAGCAGCTGGTAGGCACAGAAATGCTGTTAATGGTGATATTTCATTCGGTTCCGCTATCGTCATAGGGTTGGGGCCAACATCGTCCCTAACATCATCGAAAAGAGACTTATTCACATCGCCCTGTAATAAAAAAAAAAAAAAACTAAAATTAAATAAACCATAAAATTTGGAACAACTAAATCACGACAAAAAACTCAGATGACTTGCCTCTTTCATGCAGACAGACGAAGACAATCTTAAAGATAATCAACACCAACCCCTCTCAAAGTGTTAAAGAGTCGATGTCCAAATTACACTCCGTCTCACCGTGAGACGGTCCTACGCAAGAAACCAAAAGGACTAACAGTTGAAATAAAGAATTGTACAGGTTTCACAATTGAGGTCTTGACTGCCCATGGTGCAACTGTGTTAACTCTAATGTTGTTTTTGCCCCACCATATGCCAAATTCTTTGTCAATTGATTGATGCCACCTGCATATTCACATTAAGGTCATATTAGTAATTTGTTATTAATTTGCACATAAATTAAAAATATAAAAATTAAGGCCGAATATCAAATTATAAAGGGTGTATTTTAGATCTCAAATGAAAAGATGGAAGTGCTTATTTTTTTTGGAAAAGTTGATCACACCAACTTAAAAAAAGCATTTCTACCCCATAGTAGAGGTTGAAAACACCCCCAAAAGAAAATTACCTTTAGAAGCGGAATAAATAGAGAGTCCGGAAGAGCCATTTTGGCGGCGACGGAGGATATAAAGACGATATTGCCCTTGCCAGAGGCTTTGAGCAGAGGGTAAGCAATTTGGCATAGATGATAAGGGGACTCCAAATTGGTCCCAATTAGCTCCCAAAAATCCTGCTCATTGTATTCCATTGCTCTTTTCATTATGCTTATTGCAGCATTGTTTACCTGTTTTAATATATAGCAATTCCAATTATCACCAATTAAAATATTTACACATATTATTAAATAATAACTTAATTGCAAAAAAATCACCATCTTTTTTCGAAAAAAAAAAATTGATCTCGCCTTCTGAATTTTGGCAAAAGAAACCCACTTTGACACTCTTCTGCAAAACGAGCTAACTCACATTGCTGATTTGGTCTAAAATACTCAGACAAAAAAGATCATAAAGTTTTCAACATACATTCATAAAATCACCAAAACTCAAAAAAAAGAAAATCAGTAAAGTCAGCATGTATTCTGCCTGTGAGCTCGATTTGTAAAAGATTATCAACGTGAGATTAAATTGCAATTTAAAAGAAAACATTGATTTTTTCTGCAATTAAGCCTCGGATAATATAAATACATGACTCACAAGAATGTTGAGATTGCCACCAAAAATTGAAGCGACATTTTGATGAGTTCCCTTTGTTGTGTTCTTGAAGATAAATCACATACTGATCCGCTCACTTCAAACCCCTTGTTTTTCCATTCTTGAATTCTTTGATTCAACTCTTTTTCGTTTCTTGAACAAGTGTGGATTCTTGCACCAAATCCAGCCAGTTCTTCCACTATTGCATACCTATATTGTTATAATTTCACCCTCATATATTTTATAATTAATCTGGAATTCGTATTTAATTATGTGAAATTAAAGAATAGAGATTATTAATTAGGAGTAACTTACCCAATGCCTCGAGTGCCACCTGTAACAAGAGCAGACATGCCCTTATGACCATTTCTCATCTCTGGTGAGTTGTTTCTGGTTTTCCATTTAGAGATTATAGAGTGCAGGTTAAAATAGGTATATCTGGTGCACTTATTTATAGGGCGGGTTGGATTAATTGGACCCTTTTTTTATTTTTTGAAGCACATGAATATTTGTACTGTTCAACATAATAGTAACATACCGCTAAAGACTTTTTTTTATTAGTACATACAAGTCAAACTCAATATAAATTACCAGTGATGTCGATCACTGTAAAAACTAATTTTCATCTCTTCCTCCCAACGGAAGGTTGACAACCCGTATGATAACTCAACAAGATAATCGGAGGAGAATATTAGGAATTATATATTAAATGAATTAATTTCTCACATCTCTACCTTTTGGAGGCGAGAGATAATACTTTACATGGCATCAAAGCCTCTAGGTTCACTCGTCCTAAGTTCAAACCTCACGACAAAGAAAAACTCTACCAAATTGTTTATGATTTATGAATGTATGGACACATTTTTTCATTTATTAAAATTGAAAGCTTTTGTTTGGGACGCCCCAATGGACAAATGAAAAGTTTAGAGAGGCACGGAGGAGTAATATTTTAGTTTAGAGAGTTCCAGTATGAAAATTTTCTACGATTTAAAAATCTATAAAAATCATTATAAATCAATCATCTACACCCTAAACACTAAATAATTAACCCTAAATTACGATATTCGCTATTGAAACCATGAATCACTTGGGCCGGTAACCATTTAACCAATTAATTTTATCTTACATTCACCAATTACAAAATTCGATCAGGAATTAAAAAATTCACGATAAAAAATTTTCATACTAGATTTATTTTAGTTTAATCGATATTTTTTTTTTGGCCCCTCACATCAAATGTTGCTGTAATTGGAAGGTGGGTGCTCCTGAATGAACGGTCTTAATTGCACAACACAATATTACACAACTCTATCTCTCATACATCTGTCTGTCTATCAATTTGTCGGAAAACTTGGCCTTAATTCTTCTACTATTTGAAAAGTAGAGGCCAAATTGCTGTAATAGCAGACAAGTGTGGGTGTATTAGAGAGCAACTTATGTTTCCAACTTCCAACCCAATACAAAACATTGTTTGTCCTTTCAATTTCATTTAAATGTCTTATAATACCCGAACAGGATAATGAAAAAGAATTCATTTGTCAAAGATAGGAAAAGAGAAGGAAAGAATTCAAATTTTATTAATAAGTTAGTAAGTAGCTGAAAAGTGAAATAAATTATTTGGTGATTACATATTCACAATAATGCTTTAAAAAAAAAACTGATCCTCGTCCATTTAAGGTTCCTTGAGCTAAATTTAAAGATAAACGAACCGTAACTAAAAAAATTACATTAATGGTATACAATTAATTTGAATCTGGTTCAAATGACATAATAATTGTGAAAATTGATTAAATGTTTATGAAAAGATCACATTGTTGTACCACTAATAATTTAGGTTCAATCCCGTTAGTGGTTTGTCATTAATTTAAAGCCAAAAAAATTGGGAGTCTTTTAGGCCGAACTTGACGGAATTAATGCCGCAATGTGGTACGAGTCGAAAAACCTCCTTTATTTAGATGGTCAATAGCTCAAGTCGGCAACAAGATGATGTTGGTTATACAATTTAGGCAATGATTAGAGAACTACGACAAAGATTCAGGGTTTTGCCAAGTGTCATGAGGCTAGCTAAGAAGACCCACGCTAATCTCTCGTAATGATTTAAAAATTTGTACATTTAATGTAAATGAGGTACCAACATTAAAATGAAAATATGACCATTTATGTTAAATGATTAGGTAGATGAGAGGGAATTCACTCTCCAAATTAGTATAAACATGGGCATTAAAGGCCCCAAGTAACACTCGAAAATTAATACAAAGAGACATACATTCCGCCTAATCTCTCTCAGATTTACACTTACATTGAATATTTTGAGACTATTCATTATTCATCATTGTTCATTGCATTATTGTTTGACTAGCTAGAATACCATATTCCACACCTTGACACCAAAATAATAACTATCAATACACACTAAATTGAAGTTGAATGTGAACATGACTCGATTAAAATGTTGAAGTTTTTTTAGTAGGTGAATAATCAAATAAGATAGACAATTAACACAAAAAAATCATACTCCCTCCGTCCCATAATTACTACATTTTCATTTTATTCGGACGTCTCCAAAGATTATCAAGAACACTCCTAAAAATATCAACTAAAAGTTAACATCTCCAACCTTTAATTACTCATAATACTTTTTCTTTATTACACTCAAAACCTACTTTTCACACTTTTCCTTAATTTATGTCCAATTTTAGTGTTGATGCCTTTTCCAGGGATTTAGGGAGTAGTTATTAATTCGATTGAATCGACTGGATTGAATTGTATAGTCAGCTATCTTAATAATCTAAATAAAAGGCAGTAACATTTGTCAAAATTATTGACAAATTTGTTAGTCATGATTGGGAGACAAAAAGTGTGCAAATTTAATGTGATGGATAATCATGTGGTAGAATTATTGACATATAAGTACAGCAACCCAAAAGATTGGACGTTTTACATTGGCTGCATCAATTTTGCCTTTGCTTTCATGGGAACAGACAATCTAAATTTATAGACCCCAACATCAAGATTTGTAGAGATCTTACGTTTTTTTGCCCTATTTTTTTTTTTTTTGGGAAAAAAATGGTTTTCGAAATTTAGAATATTATTATATTTTCTTCAGAAAACTATGTGGAAAGAGAAGAAAAAAGAGTACGGAAGTGATCATCAATGACACCAATTTATGTGCTTTAATTTTATTTTATTTACTAAAAAATGTAAGATTCTGCTGCTTTTTAAACTGGCCCATTTATTGTTTTACTTTTATTATTTAATGATCGAATTATTTATTTATATATAAAAATAATAAAATAACTTTAAGAAAAAATGATGAGATAATACTATCATTAACTAAGCTTCTTGTACTAGGTAAATGGGTGAAAATGTCGATAACATTAAATCAATCACTTGTAAAAAATCAACATTAATTCATATCTGAAATTAGTGAATGAGTAAATAAGATAATTTTATGTAGATTTGTGTGGTTGCAACAAACCGTCTATATAACTTTACAACGTCAAGAATATTTATGAACAAAATAGAGAAAATGACAAAAGTGAAGAGGAACACAATTTGTGTAAGTGAAGAGTGAAAATAACATTTCATCAACTCATAGTTTATTGGTAGTTAAATATAGTAGCAGGGCAGCAAACGTCAAATTCATCAACTTATGGTCTCACATAACGTTGCTTTTTTCTGGGCTTGCTTTTTAGTTCTTCTACTTTCCAACATTCTAATTACAACATGGGCCCCGAACCACATCATTCTCAATCCATTAAATTTACATAAAAATGCGCGGTGAACTCGAGTTCACCGCGAATGGCCTATTGTTTTAATAACATCAAGCATGTATAAACATTATCACTATATTATGATAAAACTATCATCACATTATGATAAAAACTATCACCATTTAAAAAAAATATTTTATATTTTAAAAAGAAATTTTTTTACAAGATAACAACGAACAGACATAAAGAAATGAATGATAGTTTTACGTATTGCATCTAGTTTCCTCTAAATTTACTTATGCTAATTGGTTATTGGTTATAATTTTACTGCTTTTTTAATCAATATTAATTCATGTTATGATAAATATAAAGTTTTTGAAAAATGGTGAATTATGAGCACCACTAGTAATTTTTGTGAATGTAGTTACTAGGACAACTGGTGAATATACAGGGAGATTTATACATTATAATTTATTAATAGGTACAAAACAATTACACATATTATGCATGTTTGCATTTTTTGTGTAACATGTATATATTTTAAAAAAATTCAACATTTATATTTTTAAAGTTAAAAAAGAAAAGCATCCAACAGAAGGAAAATGACTAATGCATAGTATGTTACTATTAAGAGGAGCAGTGCAGTTTATTGAAGGCGATGGTGCCAGCTTCTCCCAAATCAACTTTTTCCTTTTCAGTTTTTCTCTCTACAACACTTCATGTTCCACTAACTTCGGATTTATTTGTTACAAAATGGCCTTACACTTGACATTAATCCATATACATAAATAACAATTTAATATTTTTTTTTCCTTTTTATCTATATCCATCATTAGTTCAATATTTCATTTTGACAAAACTCATATCGATTTCCGCCTCACGATTTGCATATGCATACAACCTAATACAAATCACACACACCCTCTCAAAAGTTAAAGTCATTAACGTCTAACTCATTCTCGCCTCACCATTTGGTGATTTTGCCCCACGCAAGTCATTTTTTCATTTTTATTTTTTTTACACTCTAAAATCAATTTTATCTCATTTAATTTACACAAATGTTATTATTTTACTATTTAACTACCACCGAGAAGTAATTTATCTTTTTTAATATTAATAAACAACTCGACATCAAAACTAAATAAGCATCAAAAACTAGTGCATCAAAACTAGTGCAAATACTAAGGAAGGACTTGGTTCGTTTTGAGGAATGGGAATTGAAATTGGAATGATAATAGTGGGAGGAATGAAAATGTTATGCTCATTATAGTTGTATTGTTTATTTGATAATAAGAATAACTATCATAGTCATTGCTTTTGTTTGGTTTGTCAAAATATTGAGAAATGAAATCAATTTTGTTTTTCATTTTTAAAATTTTCTTTTTTAGAGAAAAACATTACAAGGTTCTTTTTTTTATCTAAATTAAAAATTATCAATTAATACATTTTTTTTAAGAGACATAAATAATTGAGGTATGGAATAAAAGACATTCCACCCAAAAATACTAGAGGAATCTCTAAAATGCAATCTTTTTTCTTTTTTTCATACGTCTTGCATAAATGCAGACTTCCCACACTAAATGATGCTATTTCATCATATAAAACTTCGTTAGATAAATTGATGAAGAAAAGGGCTAAATTAATTCAGATAAAACAGCGTTCATCAGGTGCATATATGATCAGAAAACAATACGGGTTATACCTGCTTAATTGTATGAACTTAATACATTTATTTGAATTCCAAACAGTAGAGAACTCAGAAAAGTTTAATGCACGTAGCTCTCCACTAGCCAGGCGGCCAGTTCATTTGACGCCCCCAAGCAGATGAAGGTGCAGATGGTACACGGATTGACCTAACAAAAACAGTTTACATAAAACATCAAACAAAGAAGGCTAATTATATTCACTAGACTGAAACAGAAATAAGACACGCACATCCATTTGGGCCGGGTCATTGATGACAAGCCTGAAGCCATCATCAAGTCCTTCCTGTTTTTGCAACGAGCTTTGCTGGGCGAAAGAAGACGCACTCAAGAACCTCACAGTGCCTCTCCTCAGCCTACACGATGGATCATTATCATAAGTTGTGCATCCAACAATCAAGGAAGAATTGATCCAACGGACATAGGCATAAGCTGTGGAGTGACGGTTTTACAAGGAATGTTGGCTAACTTAATTTCAGCTAATCGCTTTGAGCTTGTCCATTGTCAAAGGCTTTGCTAAATTTTAATTCCATCGATTTATGGGGAAAGGATTATTTTTAGCCATGTATGCTTTCAGCGTTTGTATGATTAGAAATGTGTGAAATAATATACAAGGAATCTTTTGACATGGTACTCCTACTCCTAGTTAATATTGTGGATCCAGAACAGCAAATAATTGTCTTCCATATCATATCATAGAATGTTGTTGCAGGAGATATGCATGCTCTAATTTCAACAACCATTAAGGCAAAAGATGAATGCTGAACCAATGAAACTGATAATAAGATAAAGAACATTCACAAAACAAAATGGTAAAATTTTAGCCCAAAAATTATGAGTTTCAGTTTCAGGTTTCAGAATATGAAAACCCAATGTAGATCTCATTTCACATGACATTGATATCATTGGAGACGGAAGATAAATTCAATGATGTGAAGGAAAAGTATGAGAAAGTACTTTGAAATTCCAGTTAATCCATCCCTTACTTTAGGAATGATCACGATATGGGTAGGTGCTTGGGGAGCTATATCCCTGAAAGCTAGAACCTGCCAAGGAAATGAAAAGCTTAGCATATTTCTTACATATTTTCAAATTCCAACGAATACAGAATGCAAATCATAAACAAGGAAGCCAAAGATTAAACACTGGATGCACCAAAAAAAGATTTATAGGAAAAGCAAGAACTGTTTGGGAAACTCTCTCAACCAATAATTTAGTAGAGAATTTCAAAAAATTTCAATGCCATTGCTCAGAAGCCATCAAATTACACCCATTTACACATATAGATCATATAAGGAAAATTGGCGTTAGAAAAGATGATCCATTTCTCACTATGTTGAAACAGCAATAATTTTAAGTTAAACAAGATTGAGAAGCCCAATTCAATCAATAATGCAATTCTATACAGATAGCATGGAGTGCAGAACAGAGAGAGCAAAAAACAAACGAATAAAAGAACAATCTTGCAGAAGTAAAAGTATTTAACAATCTTTCCTCAAATATCAAGCAAGAATTTCCATTTCATTACCAGAAATCAGACTGTAGTATATCCCCTTCGAAAATTCATACACCCATACGCAAAAGAATAGACTTAATATCATCATGTGAAGAAACAAACGAATTTGCCCTAAATCACAGGGCTAAAATTGAATTCCACCTAAAAATTAAAAAAAAACGCAAAATAAAGGAAAAGGGCCTGAAGATCACCGAACAACCTTTTTCATCCTCATAGACGATGTTTGTTGGTATTTCCTTGTTGATAATTTTGTCAAATCTGCAGGTTATCAACAATGAAGAAAAATCAGTATACGAATTAATGAATCCAGAGAGAGAGAGAAAGAGAGGGGAATATGCAGACATAGTTGGAGAATCAGAGGGCGTGGCAGCAAGAGCAGCCTCTTTCTCAGACGCCATAGCCGCCGTCAAATGACGAGTCAGTATTTGGAGTCGAATGCTACCACTGGGGTTTTCTTGTTTGCTCATCAGTCATGCCTCTTTTCTTTTTATTTTATGCCTTTTTTTATCCACCTATTTTAATTGACTCATTTTATTTTTTTTTCAAAAAAACATTCAAAAAGTTATGGACAAAAACTAAAGATTTAAAACCGTCTCATATATAAAAACATGACACTAATACAAATTAACACTCATCTCTTTTTAAACGTCAAAACGACAATCCCAAATTTTGGTCCGCCTTTACATAGAGGTGTAAAAAGATACCAAAATTATGTTTTGTCGCAAAAACTGCATATAGCATGAGTACGCTTGGGAAGCTTTTGGACTTCAAATCATGGATTTTAAAATCTTAATAAAAAAATTGATTACATATTTGTTTAAAAATTTTATAAGATAGTATTGTGTAAGATGAAGAAAAAATTCATTGATTTGTATTATTATATTATTATTGTAATGATTGAATGAATGTAATTTGCTATAAATTATGTAAAAATAAGGAGATCAAAAGAAATGTTGAGGTAAATAGAGTATAAATTAATAATAGATATTAGGGGTTTTAATAAAATTTTAAATACTTTTGTAGAGTATTTGAACAAAAAGTATTTAAAATTGTAAAGTCCAAAGTCAGTCAATAGTATTCATGAAATTGAACATACCCTTAAGAATGAGTTTTCAGCCATTGAAATCAAATATTTAAATTTCTTGGTTGACTATGGCAAGTTTGAAAAAGACGAATGACTGAGATTGTAATTTGGAGAAATTAGTATTTCACACAAAGTTTAAAAATAGGCCGGGGGCATCCAGCCATAGAGGTAGAATCTAGGAACCTAAAAAGAATGTGTTAACACAGCCCGGGTCATTGGGATTACAGCTAGTATCAACCAAATGTAAGTTTAACCATATAGCAAACGTTCTCTAAAAATGTACATGATACAAAGAAGCCATCCATATCTTAAACGACGTCACTTGGAAATTCAGATCCTAGTATCGGGCTGAACTTGTTCTCCGGGGATTTGGTATATTTTTGGCAACACCTCCACTTCTAGCTCCTGCAATAAAGACACACACACACGGAGGAACTTTGGGTTAGCTATAGTACCTAATGCAACATCAACTGTTGGTGTAAAACATCACGATCATGAAATAAACAAAACAAGCGTATGATATGATCTATGCATCTGTGTATTATATGAGCAGATCAAAGGAGATTCTTAAAGCATATAGATTATAATCTACTTTTCTATCTGCCTAATAGAATTCAAAATACGACGTTCTGGGAATTATATAAAAACAACAAAGTCATTCAAAACCAGTGGCTTATGCATTTCTTTTCTCCAGAAATTTCAGCATTCAGATGGAAACTTAACTTTGCAGGACAATTTCTCAGCATATTAAATTCTCCACTAAACGAATACAAAAAAGCAAAGTATATCTATGGTCAGTTCAGTCAGATATGACGTTATGGAATTAAAAGAAATGTTGGTAAAGGTTATACGGACAAGGTTATGGTATAGCAGCACCCAATAATAAAAAAATGGTGACCAAGTGCTAACTCAAATAGTCGAATGTTTGTTCCACATTTCTACTTATGCATGCAAATTGAAATTACACCTCACGCCATCCCTTGAATTAATCCAGGCTGTGCTTGTTGGAATTTTCCTATGGAATCATCTTGCATTTTATAATTTACTTCATCTTCAACAATAGGAATTATGCCCCATTAAACTATTATCGTGTCTGTTCATTTTTTATCAACTAAGTTGATGCTAGCTGCCTAACAATTATATAACTTATAATTTAAAGATATAATGTTATTTAATATTTTGATATACATACTGCTGATAAGGAAACATGATGATTCTATTCTGTTGCAGAAAACCAACTTATATTAAAAAATCATCTATTAGAAGAAGTAACCAATACAAGATAAAAAAATAAATCAGATTCTGAAAACCTCTTAAGAAACCTTGTTAGTTTAACAGAGTTAATACAACAAGTATACACAGTTAAAAATTGAAATAAATCTAATATGAGGATATGCTCCACATCAGTCAGATTCTGTCATACAATAAGAACAGAGATATTCAACCAAATACAATAAATCAGTCTTGTTAAAAAAAAAAATACAACAAATCACTAGACTAAAGAGTCAGCCAAGTACGAAAAAAATGTCAGAGAGAAACACAAAAAAATATGTCCAAACCACTCCAAGTTGCAATGCAATGCAAATACATTTAGGCATACAAAAATTTCAACTATAAAGATGAAGAAGCAAACCTGTTGTCTCTGATCGCCTAACCTCCCTTTCCTGACATGATATCTTGTTCTCCAGCCTGTGTGTAAGCCTGCAGACCAAATCACTTAGCGCATGTAACATTTTAAGAAAAACAATATTGTCTCAAGTAAACTGACAATACTAACTTGTTGTAGAACATATGACGCATCTATCAAATTTTATGATAGAAAGGAGAACTGCATGTCCCCAAAGCTGATTCTTTAAACAAAATAAGTTTTCAAAAAATAGTGACCAAGTGAAGTAACTCAAATGTTTGCTAAATCTTTCTAGATATGTGTTTTAAAAAATTTGTTATTCAACAACATATTATCAATATTGCTAACAAGGAAACTGGGTGATTCAGTGCTAATGTTCTGTTGCAGAAAATCAACTTTTTTTGAAATCACCAAAAAGGATCACAATATGATGCATTTAATATTGAGAAAAACACAAAATATATCCAGAGCGCTCCAAGTCACAGCAGCATCATGCAGATGCATAAGCATAGAGCAAATCACAATGCAAATGTAATTAGGCATATCAAAATTTTAAGTAAAAATATGAAGAAACAAACCAGTTGTTTCTTCAGCTTTCAATCTCCTCTTCCAGATGTGAATCTTGTTCTCTAGCTCATGTGTGTAAGCCTGCAGAGAAAAATCATTAGCACATGCCAACAATTAAAAAAAAAAAAAATTGTCTCAAGTGAACTGACAATACTAACTTCTGGTAGAACATATGATGGCATTTACAAAAAAATTATGATAGATGAGTATTGCATTTCACTAAAGTTATTGTTTAACCAAAGTAAGTTCTCAAAAATAGTGACCAAGTGAAGTAACTCGAATGTTTGCTCCACCTATCTAATTATGCTTACAAATTACCCCCCCCACCTCCTTCTCCTCCTCCCTTTTATTAATCCATGTAGTACTTAGCTTGGAATTTTTTCTGGGATTATTTCACATTGTTTATAGAATACTTCATCTTCTATATATGTATCTTAACAATTTGATGTTATTCAATACTTTAATAATCATATTGCTAATGAGGAAACTGGAAAATTCAGTGATACAATTCTGCTGAAGAAAATCAAGTTGTGTTGAAATCATCAAACAGAAACACAATATCATACAACCAATTCAAAGTAATGAACCAGTTTCATAAAAAATATAACTCTAAAAAACCTTGTAGGTGAACATAAGTTAGTACACTACAATTGAAAAAGTCTAATGTGGATGCTCAACATTAGTCCAATTGTGTCGTATAATAAGAAAAAGAGATGCAACCAAAGACAATAAATTAGTAGCCTACAAAGTCAGCCAAGAACGTAAAGAATGTCGAGAAAACACAAAAATTATGTTCAAATCGCTTTTGAGTTGCAAGAGCACCATGCAGATGCTCAGGCACAGAGAAAATTGCAATGCTATGCAATGCAAATATAATCAGGCATATCAAAACTTTAAGCACAAAGATGAAGAAGCAAACCTGATGTCTCTTCAGCCTTTCATTCTCCTCCTCAAGATGTGAAACCTTGTTCTCCAGGTCAAGTGTGTATGCCTGCAGACTTAACTCTGTTAGAACATATGATAACATCTACCAAATTTTATTTATAGAATTATAGAAAGGAGCATTGCATTTCAGCTTAAGCTGATTCTTAACCAAAATAAGTTCTTCAAAAAAATGGTGACCAAGTGAACCAAGCCGCTTGATCAACCTATCTAATTATGCAGAGTGCTTTGCTGGGGAATTTTCCTCTGAATAATCTCACATTTTTATAGACTATTTCATCTTCAACAATAGGAAATGTGCCTATTTTAATCAACATTAATGTTTTAGTTCATGCTTCATCAACTAAGTTGATGCTAGCTGCTTAACAATTATTAAGTTCTAAGCATGTGTGTTGAAGATTTGACGTTATTTGATATTTTAATTTTCATAATGCTGATAAGGAAACATACTTGTGCTGAAATCATCAAATAAAAAACACAATATCAAGCAACCTTTTGGAGAACACACTAAAAAATGAATTGTCTAATTTAGGATGGCCAACTTCAGTCATATTCTGCCATACAATAAGAACAGAGAGATTCAACCAGTTACTAAAAAAGACAAATAAATGAGTAGTCAAAAGTCAGCCAAGAACTAAAAGAATGTCGAGAAAAACACAATAAGTATGTCCAAATCGCACTAAGTTGCAACAGCACCATGCAGATGTTTTAGGCATAGAGCAAAATGCAAATGCAAATATAATCAGGCATATCCAAAATTTTAAGTAAAAATATGAAGCAAACCTGCTGATTCTTCAGCCTTTCAATCTCTTCCGGATGTGGAACCTTGTTCTCCAGCTCATGCGTGATATCCTGCAGACAATATCACTTAGCACATGCCAACAATTAAAAAAACAATGTCGCCTCAAGTGAACTGAGAATACCAACTTCTGGCAGAACATATGATGATATCTACCAAATTTTATGACAGAATGGAGTATTATATTTCAGCAAAGTGGATTCTATAACCAAAAATCAGTTTTCAAAAAATAGTGATCAAGTGAAGTAACTCGAATCTTTGCTCCACCTATCAACATTAGTCCGATTCTGTAGTACAATAAAAACAGAGGGACTCAACCAAAGACAATAAATCAGTAGCCTACAAAGTCAGCCAAGAACGAGAGGATGTCGAGGAAAACACAAAAATTATGTTCAAATTGCACTGTTGTAAGAGCACCATGCAGATGCTCTGGCATGGAGCAAGATGCAATGCTATGCAATGCAAATAAACACAAGCATATCAAAAAACTTTAAGTACAAAGATGAAGAAGCAAACCTGTTTGTCTCTTCAGCCTTTCATTCTCCTCTTCCAGATGTGAAATGTTGTTCTCCAGCTCATGTGTGTAAGCCTGCAGACCTAACTTCTGTTACAACATATGATTGCATCTACCTACGTTTATGGTAGAATTATAGAAAGGAGCATTGCATTTTAGCGGAGCTGATTCTTTAAACAATAAGTTCCCAAAAAATGGTGACCAAGTGAACTAACTTCTAACGCTTGCTCCACACTCATCTAATTATGCAGATGCTTTGCTGTGAACTTTCCCCTGGAATTATCTTACATTTTTAATAGACAATTTCATCTACAACAATAGGATGAGTGCACCATTTCATAAACATTATTGTTTTTCATTCATGTTTCATCAACCAAGTTATTGCTAGCTGCTTAACAATTATATAAGTTCCAGATATGTGTTTTTTGAAGATTTGAATTTATTTGATATTTTAATATGCATATTGTTCATAAGGAAACATAATTTCACTGCTACTGTTCTGTTGCAGAAAATCAGCTTTTGCTGAAAACATCAGATAGAAAAACACAATATCAAGCCACCAATTTCAAAGTAATAAATAAACCAGTTACCAAAAAAACACTAAGAAAACTTTTGGTGAACACAGTTAATACACTAAAAACTGAAATAAGTGTGGATGGTCAACATCAGCCCGATTCTGTCATACAATAAGAACTTAGAGATTCAACCAAAGACAATATATCAGTAGCCTAAAAAGTAAGCCAACAAAAGAATGTCGAGAAAACACAAAAATATGTCCAAATCGCTTCCAAGTTGCAACAGCATCATGCAGATGCTTAGGCATAGAGCAAATTACAATGCAAATATAATTAGGCATATCAAAATTTAAAGTGAAAATACGAAGAAGCAAACCTGTTGTGTCACTCTATCAATCTCCTCTTCCAGAAGTGAAACCTTATTCTCCAGCTCATCCGTGTAAGCCTGAAGGGCAAATCACTTAGCGCCGCCCCAACAATTAAAGATAACAATGTTGTCTCAAGTGGACTGACAATACTAACTTCTGTAGAAACATATGATGGCATCTACCAAATTTTATAATAGAAAAGAAAATTGCTTTTTCAGGAAAGCTGAGATTTTTTTAATCAAAACAAGTTCTCAAAAATAGTGATCAAGTAAAGTAACTTGAATGTTTGCTCCACAAATCAATTTATGCATACAACCTCCCCACCCCCCACCCCCGGGGTTAATCACATTTTTAAAGACTACTTCACTACTAGATATGTGTTTTTAAAATTTTGGTGTAGATCGATATTTTAGTATTCATATTGCTAATAAGGAAACTGGATGATTCAGTGCATATTTGCAGAAAATCAAATTTTGTTGAAATCATCAAATAGGAACACAATATCATGCAACCAATTCAAAGTAATAAATAAACCAGTTTCCAAAAAAACCTTGTTGGTGAACATAAATAAGTTTCATTTGTGGTCCTGGTCAGCATCAGTCAGATTCTGTCATACAATAAGAACAGAGGGATTCGACCAAAGATAACAAGTAGCCTACAAAGTCAGCCGAGAAGGGAAGTAAATCCAGAAAACACAAAAGCATGTCCCAATCGATCCAAGTTGCAAGAGCACCATGCAGATGCTTAGGCATAGAGCAAATTACAATGTAATGCAATGCAAAAATATTTAGGCATATCAAAATTTTAAGTAAAAATATGAGGAAGAACCTGTTGTGTCTTCAGCCTTTCAATCTCCTCTTCCAGACATGACACCTTGTTCTCAAGCTCATCCATGTAAGCCTGCAGACTAAATCATTTAGCAAATTCCAACAATTAAATAAAACAATTTCCACAAAACAAATGCTTGAAAAGCCACCTGCTTCCTTTCTCGTGACCTGGTCGGGAATTCTGAATCATCTTCACTGTCACCTTTTCCAGACTCTGAATCATGAAAACCTATAGTATTTTTTAAAAGCCCATTTGCACTACGAGGAAACATGTTAACAGACAGCTCCCCACAACCATATTTGCCAGCCTGAATTTCCTGAATACATCTAGTACTCACTTTCCTATCAGTCCAGTGCTGGATTAGAGGAAGTGTGCATGGTTCATCAAACCCCCGCCACTTTAGTCTGTGAAAATAGATGATCTGGAGAAGAAGAATGCAACCCCCAACATTCTTCGAAGCACTAGTTTGAAACAACCTAACAGACTCACGAAGATTAGACAAAATGTAACTACACCAATCAAGTTTTGAAATATTTTCAACGGACTCAACAGATTTCAGAACATGTGTTCTCACTAAACGGTTACTTGAAGGGTTAGAAAGGAGTCCAGACAGTACAGCACTAATATACGCTTGAAATCATCACCACCAGCTGATAAATCATTCCGAAAACTTCAAACAAAACCCTAAGAGGGACAGAAGTCTTTTATGCCATATTTATCCATCAAGTCGACTAGCAAAGGAGATTCCTCATGCCGCATACTTTACAATAGGAGCACCTTCGCTTTCGGTAACATCAGGACATCATAGATGTCATCAGGAGTAATGACAAAACTACGATAGTTGTCAACGTTAACATACAGCTACTATAATTGAAATTTTCTACTAACCATAGTAGCATCTTATGATTAGAACACTTGCTTAGCTTCAATTCAAGAATGCCACCAAAACCAATGCTTTTGACATCGCTTTTTGTTGATCATTAAGCAATTGAATCAAATTACGTAACCCTTTGGGTCTACATTGAGAAACAAAATCACTGCATGAACAAAATAAATGTATGAATTAATACTATATATTAATATAACTAAGCATGTGAACTGACACTATTAAGAGCAGTAAACACATGTACTACACTAACACAATTCATACACCAAAAACAGTTAACAAATATAGTAATACTGAAAAATACATAAACTAATACCTTTCAGAATCTCCTTCACCAGAAACCTTAGATTGTTTCCGTTTCTTCATTGCAGCACCATCACTAGGACTCTTAGAAGGTCCCCTTTTCTTCTTTTCAGCACCATCATCAGAACTCTTAGAAGGTCCCTTCCTTCTTTGCAGCAACCTCACTAGAATTTATAGCAGCTCTCCTTTCTCCTCTTATTAGGTCTATTAGGGCCCATATCTTTTTTTGTTGCACACTGTTTTGTCCTCATGTCCAATAAAAATCTTAAGATAACAAAAACACAACAAAGTATTTACTAAATAGTCACACAATGCAGGAAAACAAATTTGTAGAAATATGCAGAATATTTTAGTTGCTTGAAATGCAAACAAAGTGACAACGTCTATACTGTATCATCAAACCATCAAAAGCCCAGGCACATTGTCGACCAACAGATCCATATACTCCACATAGAAATACAAAGTAAAAACACAAAAATGAACGGATTACAAAGAACTAGGGTTGATTGAAAACTAGGGTTTATAAAACTAGAAAAAAGTACAATTTTTTTTAGGGAAGAAAAACGTACAATTAAAATCAAGCAAACACAGACCACAACACTCAGAAAACAAAAAGGAAACTAATCACAAGGAACGAGGGTGGGTTCGATCAAAAAAGATAGGGTTTTTATAACTGGAAAAAAATACAAAAAAATCAAGCAAACACATACGATAATAAACCGATAGACAACACCTAGCAAAAAAAAAAAACGAAACATGAACGACCTGAAATAAGTCTAAAAGGAAAACAGAGTAATAGTGGAAAACGTAAAAAATACACTACCTGAGTGAACGTTTTCGTTGTTGAGGTACCAATAGTCGTTGACGAAATCGACACGGCTGTAACTAAAATCGTGACATAAACAGAACAAAAACGAGGCAAAATGTATTAACAGAGAGGAGAAAACGAGGCTAATTAGAAAATAAACTGCAATCGAAAAATATATATGAGAAAATACCTGAAATCGGAGAAGGAACGAACCAAAACCCAGAGGAAAAGAGAAAAAGGGTTGAGTGAGCGAGCGGGAGAAGAATCGAGAAAAATAAGGCAAAACCCGTAAAAATGAATGTTGAGTTTACTTGATTGAATTGATTTTTCATTATTAAAAAAATTAAACCATTTCCTAATTCAAATCAGTGTAAATATAATTTAATTAAATATGCTTACGTCAAATTAGGAAAGGGGTTTGGGTGATCAGTGGGTTTATATATTTTTTAAATTAAATTCATTCTTACGTTACAAAGAAGAAAAGAAATAATAAAATAAGTAAATATGTTTCAAATTTACTTAATTATTTTAGGTTTATTTTAGCTTTAGTATCCGATTTCATTAAAAAAATAAAGTAGACTTATTTGATCTCAATTGACAAAAAAGGAATCTAGATGTAATAAAATATAGGAAGAACAAGTTACACACAAAAAAAAAAAACCGCAAAATTGATTAAGAAGTATAATTTATATTACTAAAATGTAAAAAAACCGCAAAATTGATTAAGAAGTATAATTTATATTACTAAAATGTATTAGTCGTATAACTAAAAAGGTATGACTTGTTATTATAAAAAGTGTATTACTTCGTAATATTAAAGCCAGATGATTTATATTGTAATAAAAATATTAATAATAATAATCGAAGGATATAACTTATTAATTGTTATAACTAAAAAGATCAAATCTATAAATATAAAATCAAAATCACATTGAACAAGTTTCACGTGGGCGTCAAAAAAACTAGTTAAGGAACATGTCCATAACATGTTTGATTGACTATTTTCGTTTAGAGTTTTAGTGAGCAAAGTTGTGGAACAAAGTTTAGAGTGGATTTAAACGGAGTATCTCAAAGTGATTAGAATATCACTATCTACAGCCGCGACGTTATGCTCGAACACCATTCGCATTTTTACGTAATGGATTTTTGTCCTGAACGGAGAAACATATAGATAAAATAGGATCAAAACTTGTTGATGGCGCTGTAAATTACCATAAGTAGCTTCAGAGAGTTACAAGTCAGTCAACACTATAAAAATGTACATGATACAAGAAGGCAGCCATCCAAAACTTAAAAAGACGAAATGCAATGCAGATCCTCATATTGGGGCGGAGCTCGTTCTCCGTAGCTGGTACTTTTTGGCTCTGGAAGCGGATGCTATGCAACACCTTCTCCACTTCCTGCAACGTGACAGAGAAAGACAGAAGCTTTTATTAGCATCAACAATTATCATATAACACCAACATTCTAGCCATCTCTTAATTCTCACGCAAACTTTCGATACACAAACTTTCTCTAACTTATTACTTGAGGATAGGACTATTGTTAAGGTAACAGGTTGATATAATCATGACAAAAATTTCTGGAATGTGACATTCATAAAATTAGTTTTAGGCCAACAAACAGCAGTAATTCATCAATGAAGGCAAAACTTAAGGGAGTTTCTCATTCTTTTTCAAAAATTAACTCAGCCAGCAAAAATAGTTTTATCTGCCTGTAAGTAAGTAGTCAGTCCCAAGTCCGTATAAGAAGGAGAGTCGACTTAGGTTGACATTTCGCATAAAACATTGTCACACTTTATGGTTTGGACGATTGGAATAAATAAAAACAAGTGTATCTATTGTGATGTGATCTGTACAGGCTTAGTGTGTTTTTTGTTGTATTATATGAGAATGTCAAAGGAGATTCTTAAAGCATAGATTATTATTTAGGTTTGTATTTGCCTAATAGTATGACGTTCTGGGAATGAGATAAAGTATCATCAAAGTCATTCCAATACCAGATGCTTATGCTTTTCTTTCTCCTGAAATTTCAGCCTTCAGATGGAATCTTAAATTTGCTGGATAATTTCTCTGAATACTAACTCCTCCATGAAACGGAATACAAAAGCAAAGTATATTCTATGGTCAGTTCAGTCTGATACAACGAGATGGAACGAAGGAAATGTTGGTAAAGGTGATATGAATTAGAATCAAGGTTATGATATAGTAGTAGCATCTACAGGGTTGGAATACCCAGCAACCAATTAGGAAGAACTGGTTTCAATACTAAAGCAAGTAACAATTTGTTCAATGGCAATGGCTGGGGGTAACATTAGGAAGACATTTACATGAGCAGCACAAAAATGTGGTCTCAACGGAGCATTGCATTTCAGTGGAGCTGCTTTTAAACAAAATAAGCTCTCAAAATTGGTGACCAAGTGAACTAACTTGACTGTTTGTTCCACCTATCAAATTATGCATACAATTAAACCCCCCAAATTAATCAAGGTAGTGCTTTGTTTGGAATTTTCCTCTGGAATTTCTAACATTTTTTATAGACTATTTCATATTTTAGATATGTGTTTTAAAGATTTGATGTTATTCTATAGTATTATAATATTCATATTGCTAATAAGGAAACTGGACGATTCAGTGCTACTGTTCTGCTGCAGAAAATCAACGTGTTAAAATCATCAAACCGAAACACTATGCAACCAATTCAAAGTAATAAATAATCAGTTTCCAGAAAAACCTCTAAGAAATCTCATTGGTGAACACAAGTTAATATACTACAAATTGAAATTAAATCTAATTTGTGGAAGATTCTGTAATACTACAAGAACAGAGAGATTCAACCAGACACAAATCAGACAAGAACCAAAAAAATCAAGAAAAACACAAAAAATATGTCCGAATCATACCAAGTTGAAAGAGCACCATGCATATGCTCAGGCATGAAGCAAATTTCAATGCAATACAAATATAATAAGGCATATCAAAACTTTAAGTATAAAGATGAAGCAGCAAACCTGCAGTCTCTTGAGCCTTTCAATCTCCTCTTCCAGACGTGAAACCTTGTTCTCCAGCTCATGTGTGTAAGCCTGCAGATCAAATCACTTAACACATGCCAACTATTAAAGAAAACAATATCCACACACCAAATTCTTTAAACAAAAAACCACCTGCTTCCTTGCTCGTGATCTGGCTGCGGATTCTCTGTTCTTGATCATCCTCTTCTGCCTTCTCTCAACACTCCTTTCAGCTATATCCCCAGGAGCAACCCGTTTTCTACCAGGTGTCTGTGTGTCCGACAAAGTACCCATTAGAGGAGGCGAAGACATGCTTATTCGTGTATCGGGATAACCAGCCTCCATCATAGGGTTTCCACCAAGAGGAATTGGCTGCTGAACTTGCATAAAAACAGGCAGCTGTTGCGGCTGAGAATGCATCGACGGAATCTGGTAATTCATCCACTGAGCATGATGCCCGATTCCCTTTGGGTCGGACCCACCCGAGTCTTAACCCATAATCTTCTTCCCTGGGGGTTGACTCAGCAACCACCCCTGCCTTAACCAAGAAGTCCTCCAATGTCATTTCACCCAGAGTCGTTTTCCTATCAAGACTACTGCCCCGTTTCTCCCCCTGCTGAATGCCCTGCCACAGCTCCTCAACCGTCTTCTTGCTGAGATCCATAGACAGCATATGTTGATTCAACGACTGGCTCGAAAGCTCATCGTCAATGCCTACCGTTGCTTGATTAATAGCCTCGGCACTCCACACAGTCTTGAGAAGCTCATCCAGGTTCATACTACCGAGGGGTTTCTGGGTCAAGTCACCCAATTGACTCTGCACCTCATCAAAAGTGAGGTTGTACAATGATCCTTGCCTAGCTAACGGGTTCGATACTGGGTCTTGGTCCGGAATTTGGTTCTCCCGGTTGCTATTATCAATACCACCCCCTTGAGATCCCATTTTCTGAGCAACCATTCAACAGCTTATGTTATGCTATCCTATCTCTCTCTCAACCACTTCCTTCTACACTCCACAGCCTAAATTCAGCTTCTCCAAAATCAATGCCAATGAGCCCTAACTAACAGCAGCTAACAAAGCCCTAAACCCAAAGCAAAGCATGAATTGCACCATTCAATCTATTCTAAACACAAAAGGACAAAATCCCATCAAATTGAAGAAAGTATCACTCACAGAAATGCAATAAAGATCAAATTTTGAGCAACCCATAAAACATAACCTCATCAAATCGAACCAAATGCATGGAAATTCGAGAAATCAAAGTAAAAATGAGGTGATAAACAGATTTACCGGGAGAAATAGGACAATATTAGAAAGCAAGAGATCCTTGAAGTGAGATTTCAGCGTCCATGCAGCCACGGCTCTACAACAGAACAAGAAAAAAAAACCCAGAAACTGAGCTCAGAATCCCTAGTGTGAAAACGAACAAAATTCATACATCAAAATCAGAAATCAAGATACATTCTTTTTTCACTCTACATTGAAATGACTTCCTAATTACATATATTCAGAATAGAAAATATTGAACTACTTAAAAGTATAACACCAATGTATGTATGCATCCATCGACAAAGTTGGAAAGAAATGCACATAAATTAGTAGTCATAATTTGGGGGAAAGAATGGGAAATCGAAGCAATTGTTGTTTTATATAAATTCTTTGATACCGGTACTTGTGCCTGTTTCTCTTGTTTTCCGTTTTGGTTTCGAGACTTGTTTTACTTCTCTGGTGAAATGATGGAAAGCAGAGTGAAAGTTGGAATAGAAAAACATACTTTTTATTTAATTTATAGGATTCATCTAATCTAATCTACTAATAATAATACATTAATTTTAATTTTTCTTGTTGGGAAATTAGGAATTAATAATGGGTATTGTTATTTGTTAGGTACCAGTTGAACATAAATGATTTAAACTGATTTTTTTTTAAGGAAATTAAAGGGTGTTTGACTGGGTTGTGTGATTGATTGTACCCCTATAAAGGTAATTTCAATATGTTTTTTTTTAAATTAATGTAAGTGATATTTGATAATAAAGTGTCTTTGCCTTGATTAAAAGGACTCTTACTCTAGAAAGGTAATTATTTTTTTATTTTTAATTAACGTAAGTAATGCTCGATAATAATGGGTGTTTGTGGTTAATTGTACTCTTCAAAATTGATTTTTATAAAAATTAACGCAAGTAATGTTTGATAATAAAGTATTTTTGTCTAAATTAAAAGGGTGTTTGTGATTAAGTGTACCCTGCAAAGTAACTAAAATTGATTCTTAAAAAAAATTAACGTAAGTAATGTTTCAAAATAAAGTATTTTTGCCGAAATTAAAAGGGTGTTTGTAATTAGTTGTACGGATAAAAGGTAACTAAAATTGATTCTTTAAAAAAATTAGCGTAAGTACTATTTGATAGTCAGGTGTTATTGCTGAAATTAAAAGGGTGTTTGTGATTAATTGTACCCTGCAAAGGTAACTAAAATTGATTCTTAAAAAAAAATTAATGTAAGTAACGTTTTAAAATAAAGTATTTTTGCAATTAAAAGGTGTTTGTGACTAGTTGTACGGATAAAAGGTAACTAAAATTGATTCTTTAAAGAAATTAGCGTAAGTAATATTTGATAATAAAGTGTTTTTGCTGAAATTAAAAGGGTGTTTATGATTAATTGTACGCTTACAAGGTAATTAAATTGATTCTTTAAAAAATTAGCGTAAGTAATATTTGATAATAAAGAGTTTTTGTCGAAATTAAATGGGAAATTGAGATTAATTTAAACTTATCTATTTTTAAAAATTAATGTAAGTATTTTGATAATTAAGTGTTTTTGCCGAAATTGAAATTAAAAGGGTGTTTGTGATTAATTGTACTCTAAGAAGATAATGTGAATTTATTTACTTTTAAAAAATAGTATTTTTTAAATGGAAAAAAATGTTTTTTTATTAATGTGTACTCTTTAAAGGTATATTTATATTGTTATTTAAAAAATTAACGTAAGTAATATTTTATAACAAAGTATTTTTAAAGACAAAGTCTAGGATATAAATTTGTATACATACAAATCTCAATTGAGACACAATTTCACTTTACCCAATCCATCCTTGACCCGCTTAACCGGGTCATCTTAGACCCCGTGAATTAATTAATTTTCTAAACTGATTAATTTGTATTTATACAAATTTGTACAATAAACCTACTCATTTTTAAAATGTATAGTTATGTAACTTATGTTTTAATCAAGTGTAAATGCTCTCCTAAAACACTGAGTTATCCCAAGAAATACATAATGTTAAAATGACAAATAAAATTATATTATTCTTAAAAAAAAAAATAGTTTCAAGCAATTTTAAATTTTGTATTGGTCTATGTGTGACTGCTTCTCATTATTAAATTAAACTAATTACTTAAAAGGGTTTGAAAATGCCATAATATCACCTCTGTTAAAAAATATTTTTTCTATTTGTTTTGGCAAACACATCTTGTTACAGCAAATTGTGTTTGAAAATACTGTTTTTAACCAGAATTTCAAAAGTTACGAGTGTTCTTTTATCTAATTTATTAAGGATAAGTTTTGTGTATATAGGTTTTGCTACGTAATTGGCTTGTATTTTGTGTAGTTGGTATTTAGTGAAACTTGTATACCATAAAATTGATTTTTTTTTATAGGCATGCTCTTTACTAATATAAGTTGCACCCTCTAATAATATAAGTCACACAAATCAGTTATCACTACGATACTCTTTGCAATAATATAAGTCACATAATTCATTTTTACGAAAGAATAATTTTATAAGAAAAAAAATCACGCTTTTTATAAAAAAAAAAAAAAAAGTCACATTCTTTAAGAATATAAGTCACACTCCTTATCAATTTCACCGGGAAACTTGTTCACCATATACTTTGCCTAAAAGACCATTTAACTATTAATTTTTATTTCGAAATGATCTTATACTATTTTTTATTTTGAAAAATCTTTAAACTATAGAATTTTATTTTGTAGCCCATAAACTATTTTTTTGTTTTAAAAAGTCTTTAAACTATATAATTTTTGTTCATAAGATCCTTTCTTGACTGTTCAATTCGCCATAAATGTTTTTGTTATTGTTGAGTTTGACGAGATTCAATAAGCTTTGAAATTGGGCATGTGCATCATATTTTAACTAAAATTATTAAGTAGATTTGGCAAAATTCATGAAATTTGTTATAAGGGCATCACTAAACAAGAATAATATAGTTTAAGGACTTTTCAAAATAAAAAATAATTTAAATCTTTTGAAATAAAAAAATTGATAATTTAGATGTCTTTTAATTCGAAATAAAAAATTGATAGTTTAGATGTCTTTTAATTCATTATGCCTATAAACAAATGAGTTTAATCAATCAAAGAGTTTAATAGAGCTCTAAAATGGTTTGGTCATTGGAGTCCTTTTTTTATATTACATGGTCTGTAAGATGGTCTTATTACATGAACCCGTAATTTAAATTAAAATGAGCATTTTCAAACAGCCCACATTAACATTAACTTTCTCGAAGGGGATATAAGATTTAAGATTCGAATTCCGCCCATTAAATACAATGATAGAAGCTTCTTACCAACCCTCAAGAAACTGACATGGTATTTAATTCCGGTCATTCATGTTTTAGATTATCATTTATTGTTTGACTCGTATTTTAACAATCGAGTTATTTATTAGTATATAAAATGATAAATTAATTTTTAAATGACTCGTATTTTACCAATCGAGTTATTTATTAGTATATAAAATGATAAATTAACTTTTAAAGAAGTGTAGGATAAATAAAGTGTATAACTATCATACTCCACTTTAAAAATCTTTTTATCATTTTAAATACTAATAAACTCATTCGCTAAAACACAAGTCAAATAGTGAATGCGCAATCTAAAAGACAAAGGGGGTGTTTACAAAAACTTATAAGGAATGCGCAATCTATAAGACAAAGGGGGTGTTTACAAAAACTTATAAGTGATTATAATGGTCTAAAATTGTGTGCAGAAGTAATTTAAAATATTTTATTTCTCTTTTAATAAAATAAGTTCTAATAAACTATAAGTTAAAAATTTCAGATAGAATATTTTTAGTAGCTTATTAGTCTTTTTTTTTATTTTTAAGTATTTTTGCAAACACTATCAACTTTTGTTTGAATTTTTTTACATACACTATTAAGTTCTACTATTAATTATTTTTTAATAATCACTAATTTTAATCACTTTTTTAAAACAATAAATTTTTGTACACACCCCAAAAATATAGGATAAACAAATTTCACGATAAACTGATTAAGGAGTGTAACTTTTAATTATAAAATGTGGGACTTTTTATTTTAAAGAGTATTACTCATAAAAGTGAAGAATTTAACTTATATTATTATTACAAAGAGGGTATCATAGTGATAACTGAAAAATATGACCTATATTAATAAATAGTAAGTTTGTAAAAAAGAAATGAACAAGTTTCAAAGCATACAGACACTATATAATCAACCTAAAATATGGGAGGGGGAGAATCATTAAAATTTGAATTGGTCAAACGTAAAACAATTTGTACATCTGGTTTGTGACCGTGACCATAAAGCAAAACAACTAATACATTTTATCGTACCAGCTAATCAAACTAATACACTTTATTGTACCAGTAACACACATCTATGAATAAGTACAAGAAATTTGAAAAGATACAATAAACTATACTATACCATATTTAGATCATGTTAAGAAACCTACCTATGCATGCATTTATATTATTGACTGATATTTGTAAAGTGTTACCACCCGACTGACGACAGTTGAGCAATGAAATCATTCATGTCAAAAATTGCAAACATAATCTATTTCATGTTTTATTTGTACAAATAATATCAAGAAGAAACTAAATATATAAAAGATAATAACAAAATTGTTATTCCTTTGATAAAAAGGAATTCTGAGGTTTATATAGTTTTCCAGGGGATATCATTTTCCAGGGGAAAAGAACTCCATGCTTGTGAAGCTGAAAAGCATGCTTCATATCCAAAATAACAGCAAAATAAATGAAGACAGGACTATCAAATAAAATAACCATACAAGGAATTCTCTCAAATCACACACAAATACTTGGGGCTTAGGTTACAGAAGAGCTAATCATCAGTTTAGTCCAAGACATATAAATATAAGAGAAGATAAATTCATGAAACAAAATCCTTGCACAATAATAAGAGAAAAGAGTATTGAATCCAAATTTGGATAAACACAACAGTTTTGCCGTGAAACTAAAAATTTAACAATCCATAAAAGCAAACGACAAAATTTGAACTAGTACTCTATATCATAACAGCAGTGTGGCTCATGCTTCTACACCTTCTACCACATGGACGATCTTACCAGTTGGTTTTTTATGAAAGCAGGTCAGTGTACTCCTGGAAAGGAGACTTGGTGAATCTGGTCTCTCTCCAGAAGTCTGGGGTTAAAAATATAGGTCTTGAGCAAACAATCAAATGTTGCCTGCACACAATAATTTTGAATTAGTAAATACAACTATGAAAAGGTCAATGAAACCATTTGGGGTGGGATTGAACAAAAAAATACACAGCAAGTAATGGGAACAACTTAACAATATATGACTAAATCATCAGCTAATGGGCTCGTGTTTCTCAATGGATATAATCTAAGCCATTACATTTAAGAATATCACTCAATAACTGATATGCATTTCAAAAACAGTAGAAATCATCAGGATACTAATCTAATCACATAATGAGACCTAACTAATTATTAACTATTTGCTGATATCCAATTATCATACAATGTCGCACAGAAGAAAACACTTGGACGAGAGCAAAAAAAGCAATTGTATCTTGATATAATAATCATCTAATTACCATGGCACAATTAATCAACAGAAAACACTAAATCATAGACCGTATACCCAAAAGCAGAGCATACATCAGGCCATAAGAAAGTGCCAATTAGCAGAATATAGTAAATCATAACTTGTGTTATCAAAACAGAAACGCATTATGAAATAGTTAACATCATATTGCATGTAATGCTAAATTGGGTACAACAAAGGTGAACAATCAGGAAAGGTTAATACACTAGTATCATATTAAGAAAGCATACATGGTTTAACTCGTAGTTAAATTTCACCAACATACTTTTGCAACGAATAAAAAACAATCACAATTCCACACAATTCCACACAATACAAGATGAACAAATACCAATCATTAAAAAAAAAGATAAAACAAATATCCACAACAATATAAATATTAACATAAAGCTGTAAAATTTCGACCTTCACAAAGTTGCCAAGAGTCTTGGTGGATCCACGGGATGAAGTGAACACATCATCAATTCCAGCAAACTGGAGCACCTTCTTAGGCACACGCGCAGCAACGATCCCAGAACCACGGGGAGCAGGCACCATACGCACAGTAACAGATCCACATTTACCAGTAACCTTGCAAGGCACAGTATGCGGCTTTCCGATCATGTTCCCCAATACCCTCTCCTAACCGGAATCACAGACAGTTTCGCCAAAATGATGGCGCCACGAATGGCAGTCGCAACTTCCTTCGAACACTTCACCCCCAATCCGACGTGGCCGTTGTTATCGCCGACCACCACAAACGCCTTGAATCGGGTCCTCTGACCGGCGCGGGTCTGCTTCTGGACCGGCATGATTTTCATCACCTCGTCCTTCAGGGACGGCCCGACTAGTGAATCGATGATCTGGTGCTCCTTAATTGGGAGAGAGTGGAGGTAGATTTGCTCTAGGGATTTGATTTTGCCATCCCTGACCAAACGGCCGAGCTTCGTGACTGGAACCCATTTCTCCTCCTCGGTTTCACGGCGGGGGCGGCGACCGCCACGCCCACGGCCTCCTCTGTCGCCTCCGCGACCGCGGCCGCCGAATCCACGCCCGAAACCGCCCCTGTCTCCGCCTCTTTCAGCCATAGTTTAGCGCTTGGAGATTGTACCTGCGAGAAAATGAGAGGCGAGTGGATGTGTGACTGAAACCCTAGCAGTGAAGGAAGGGTATATAAATTGGGAAATCAGTGGGTTTTAGGGTTTAGAAAATAAGCCCATTCATTGCAATTACGTGGCCCAATAATTTCATTTTTTCGGGTTGGACTTGGACCATCGTGGGCAAATATTTTGGTTTGTGGGATTTCTTTTGTCATAAGCAATATTAAGCATTCACTTGTGATTACTCAAAGTACATTTTCATATTATCATCCTCTCAATTTTTTTTATATTATATAATTATTATCATTAATCACACACATGTAGTACAATCGAACTTATGTCAATTATATATATATATATACTTATTACTCCATCAATTTCGCTCTTATTTGAATATTTATTATTTATATTGTAGGAGTTGTTTATTATTATTAAAAAGAATACAATTATTTTTTTATGAAGATTAAATGGTAAAACAATGACATTTGTGTAAATTAAATGAAATAAAATTAACTTTCGTGTGAAAAAAGTATCATTAACTACTCTATCATTCAAAATTTGAAATGACATACTTGCACGAGACGCACTCACGATGAGATGAAACATAACTTGAATATAACGCTTTAATATTTAAAAAAAAATAAGTGTTGATTTGTAGTATTAGTTTTTAATTCATCTAATGTGTGTGATCGTCTTATACAATTTCTCCTTTTTTGTAATCGGTTAATAAATAGGTCTTCACTTAACACATGTATATATCAAGTTGCTTGCAACAATGAGATAATATCATTTTTACCTACCGTAAGTTTGGGACGATTCCATTTTAGTCCCGTAATTTTTTACTTTTTTTCAATTTTAGTCATGGATATATCAATTTCAGTCTTTTTTTTGGAATCTCAATTCGGAATAAAGATATGCACTTTACGTGACACTCCAAAATTGAGATTTTTTTTAAATTTTTCGGCGACCTACATAGACGGAGTGTCATGTAACAAAAAATAGGATCAATTTTGAAGTGTCACGTGAGGTGCATATGCTTATTCCAACGAGATTCAAGCAGATTTTTATATTTCCGACAAAAAATGACTTAAATTTATACATTCAGTCTAAAATTGAAAAAGAAAAAATTACGTGACTAAAATTAATCGTCCAAGTTATGCTAAAAACGATATTATCTCATGCAACAACTGTATATTTTACAAAAACTAGTTTGTTATTTGACTAAAATATATACTTTGTACATAAATATATTTATATTTCAAGTTCCATAATGATAGTATGTATCTATTAGACCTGAATTGGACGAATTTATAAGCACATTGCACTTCCATATCGCGTGTCATATACGTACTATGTTAAAATTATACTACTATATGGTTGCATAATGTAGTCATTATTCAATATAATATCAAAAAACAGTCGAACATTAGTGCTGAGACAAATGTACAAGTGTTCCAAGTATAAAAGGTTTAAGTAACGCAATGTTGTTTTAGAACAGTAACGTCGTTCAAAAGTTCTTTTCAAGGGAGACAATCATGATAATATCTATGATAGTGCATGAGGTCATCAAATTATACAATATAAAGATGTCAAATGATTCTACAAGAATCCACACATGGCCAAAGTTTCATACGTGTATAAGACAAATTTTATGGTCCACAAATAAGATTGCATACACAAGAATCTATACCATCTTAAAGATCTTTATGTTATGGAGATAAACAATGGTGATGGAAGTGTTTTCTAACTGCATGAAGAAAAAATGGAGGAAACCATGTACAGGTTTTGCTCAAACCAGGTTCTCTAAAGTTGCATCTCATTAATAGCAAAGAACTATTCCTTCCCTCTACTCTAGAAACCATGCCAAAAAGGCCTTTTGGCATTCAATTTTCTAACTGAATATAATGCAGAGAGACCAAAAGAAATGAGCAAACATGGTGTTAAATCAGTAAAGCATTCCTCAATACTACAACAGAAAAAACAATTCGCAGGTATAATGTTCATTCCAAGAATTGTTCAAGACATCTATATATTCATACTAGATGAGCACGGTCTGACCGGAACATCCATACAATTTATTTAATTCCATGCCCATTCCTTATGCTCTAAAGTGCTAATCCAAGCATCTCTAATGGGTGAGGTAAAATTATAAGGAATGGCATGAAAATAAGAACGGAAATGATGTGGAATCATATACCCATACTACTCAAATGGGTGAGGTATGATGGATTCTTTAGTTTTTGGAAATCAAAGTCATAGTGGTGTAATTCCAAACGCATATTATGACTTCGATTCCCATACCTCACCACCTAGCCCTTCAAACCAATCACCCCTAAGTAAAATTATTCTTATCCAAAAAATGAAAACAAAAATAATTTAAAGTGAACTGTGACCGAGGATCGTAGTGTTTCTAGCTGAATTAAAGTACAAAATCAAAAGAGGGTAAAAAAAAAAAAGACAAAATAACAATTTGACAACGTATCCATTCAAAACTGCAGTAGGTTTCACCGCTACCAATAGCAAATTCAAAAAAGACAATCGCAGCAGAAATATAAATACACAAGCAAACAAGCTCACTTGAAGTAAACAATAACTGAAACTTCACAAAACATATGCTTGCTCATTAGTTCTAAGACTGAAACTGCTATTTATGCTGCATAAAGAGTATCACAAGTCTTAAACAAGTAAAGTGCCAATACCAGAAAAACAGAAATGTCACAACCAACAACATACTCTTGCAAGAAAACAAACTGTGTAATCTGAAATAACTTGCCTAGCGATAGATATACGAGGGAAACGCTGTAGATGTGGATACACCACTTGTAGGAGCCCTCGTTGCTGTGGTCGCCGTTCCAACTGTCCCTATGGAGGATAATCCCGTTTGCGCATTCTGAAAGGCTCCTAATCCGTGCAAAGCTGCTTGAGACCCATAGTTCCCCATAACCCCAGTGCTTAGGCTATTTATCCCATAATTACCACTCAATCCAGAAGCTCCTAAACCAGCAGGGTTATATCCTGCTGCTATGCCAGCAGGATTATACCCACTAGCAGGATTGTACCCTGCTGCTAGCAACGCATTCTGCGCCATCAAAAGCCCGTTTGCATTCATATTAGCTCCCAACATTCCAGTATTCATCCCCAAACTACCGTAATTAACATCAGCAACAGCAGGGTTTTTACTACTAACACTATTTTGCCCTGATGCATTGTTATTATAATTCTCCACGAACTTCTTGCACTGCAAATGACAATTCTCAAACACCTTAATTGGTTCCTCCATTGCCTTCTTAAACCCTTCGGTTGATTTGTAAGTAATAATAGCAAAGCCTTTAAATTTATTGGTAGCAGGATCCGTACCTATTGGTCCTTCTTCAAGCTCACCAAAGCTCCCGAAAAACGCTTTAAGCTTTTCAGGACTCACATGAGGCGCCACGTTTGCCACGTACATCTTCCGGCTTCCACCCTCAGCCCCCTCCGTTCCGGCGGGCCCCACAGCCGCCAGCTGGCACGTGACTGTCCTGCTACCAATCTTCTTCTGTGAAACTTTCAGAGCCTTTTTTGCAGCAGATCGAGTTTTGAACATCACGAAGGCGTACCCTTTAGCTCGACCGGTGACTTTATCAGTAATCAGCTTGCTCTCCTCGATTTCACCGAAGGGCCTGAATGATTGGAGAAGCTGCTCGGAGGTGGCGTCCCAACCGAGTCCGTATATGAAGATTTTGCGGTGGGCGGGGTCGGAATCCGCCTTTTGGATGATTTCACGGAGGATTTTGGGGTCCTTCGCGGCGGCCTGCTTAATTAGGTCAATAATTTGGGATTTTCCGAAGGGTTCCAATAATTCGCGTAGGTTTTCTCTTTTTGATGCCTCGTCGTCTGGTTCTTCTTCAGACGAAGAAGATTCTTCTTCTTCTTCATCTTCTTCTTCGGATTCCTCTTCTGATGAGGATTCTTGTTCGGCCTCTTCTTCATCAGAGGTTGCTTCTTCTACTTCTTCTTCCTCCTCCTCCTCCTCCTCTTCTTCTTCTTCTGCTACGACCTCTTGACGAACGATTTTAAGCGTTTGCTCATTTGATTGTTGAGAAGCGGGGGTTTTTCGTTTCCTCCTCGGCATTGAAGAAGCAATTTCCAAAGCTTTTCAGAGCGTGATGCAGCGGCCTTTAATCACACTGAAACCTACACAGTGTTCTGTATTAGGGTTTCAGATTTTTGACATTCGCATGGATTTGGGCCTTTTGAGTTTTGATTCTATGCGACGGCTTTACTGATTTTGAGAGAGCGCTTATTAGTAGGTGAGCTATAATAACGCTTTTATTACTCTGCCCACTGCTTCCCTGCGACTTGGGCCTAGCTCTCAAGCAGTCAGAATGGGCCGGCAGAGCAAGACGGGCCGCAACCCAACAAAACCAATCATTCAAAGGTTCGCATGAAGTGTGCCTAACGGGCCAACCCGTGAGGCGTGCGGGTCACAGGCTTTGACGGGCGAGTTTGGGTTTGTTGTTATTTTATTTGCATTGTTGTTTGTGTTTTGGGTTTGAAACTTGTTTATCATGAAACTCTTTCTATTTTTACAGGCTTAGTCTTTCAATTATTAAAATTAATATTTTTTTTGTAATATAATTATATAAGTTACATCTTTCTGTTATCACTACTAATACATTTATTACATCCTTTAGTATTATGAATAATATTTTCACGTATTAAAGGACATATATACATTTCATTTATAACAACTAATATTCTTTAATAATATAAATTATGTCCTTTAATCAATTTTATAAATTTTTATACGAAAATTATTCACCTTGTACTGTGCCTTTTATTAATAATGTTGAAGGATTACGAATATAAGTTAGGGCTTTAGGGGAGTGGAGATTATTCTGTAAATGTAAAATAAAAAGTCATGGGAGATTCTCAATAGGTGTGTAGCTTTCTTTTCTCCGGTATTGCGCCATAGGAATCATTTCTTTGCGAGTGGAAGGGGGAATGCGGGATCGCCTTTCATGAGTGCACCCGCCGAGGTCCCCGACAGAAAGTAAACGAGACGCTTGATTTTTTGACGACACCGTCGGACGCAGATTGCTATAAGGACACAACATCAGCAGGGAATCATGGAAGTGAGGGTAGGGGAAGCCTGGGGAGTGTATAAACCGTTAGAGTGGGTTGCCGAGGAGGTCATCATACAGACTGATGCCCAGTATGTACGAGATGCGATAAGTTCGCACGAACCAGATAACACAGTTTTTGGCCACCTTATTCTGCTGCAAAAATTGTCCTGGCGAATCATGTTCGCATAAGAGTGGTTTCGGTGAATCCAAATGCCAATGCTAGTGACACATAATCTTACTCGGATTTCTCATCGAGTTCGAATTATTGGGTTTGGGCCTCCGGATATTGTGGATGACCTGCACGACATTTGCACTAGTTGTCTGTAACTGGTTTTTGCTTTCAAAAAAAAAAAAAAAGAATTTGTACCTATTAATAAGAGTTTGGCATAATTGTACAAAATAATAAAAAAAGAGTAACACTTCCTAAGTTTATACATGAATTCTATTACTATTATGTGTAAAAAAATATTATTGTTATGCACAAAAAATTTCACAGCTTAAAAATATAAAATATTTTTTTAAACATTAATTGTTTTTAGGGACAAACTCTTTTTTGCTCCTTTTCAACTTGGACAACTCTTTTTTTGCCCTAAAACTTTTTCCACCCACAAATATGCCATTTTTTTATCACTAAACCCCCCTACTTAATCTCATCCTTATCTCATTCCATAATTTATTTATATTCCATCCAAATACAATTTTAAACCATAAACCCTGAATCATGAACCCAAACCCTAAATCATGCACCATTTCAGACTAGGTTGGGGTCGGGGTCGGGTCAGGTTCGGGCCGGGTCGGGTTGGGTCCAGGTCTTGTTTAAACATTGGAAATTATGGTGGGATTGAGATGGGATAAGAGATGAGATGAGATTAAGGGGGAATGATATAATAGTCATAAAATGGAACAATTGTGAGTTGAAAATTTTTTAGAGCAAAAAAGAGTATTGCAAGTTCAAAATGTGCATTTTTGCCTATTTTCTCTTATTTTTATACCTAACAATGATACTAAAAAATAAGACTTCACGGTGAAATTGAGTTCACGCAAATTTTTGTTTACAAAAAAATAAGTATTACGAGCTATGATTTTACTTTCTTCTATTTGTTGGATGGATGGAGGAAGAGTTGACAAAAAAAGCACATGCATAAAATGAAAAAAGAGATGGAAAACTAAAACCATGCAAGATTTCAGACTTCCATTTCATTAGAATTAATTCGATCCAAGATTTAAAAACAATTACACCTTTATTCTTCACGATTTAAAATCTGCAACAATCCATATCATGTTAATAACATAAACCCCTAAACCCTGACCAATTCAGGGATACAAACCGGATACTTATCAATGCAATCCGCCCACGGCCCCTCCGCCGCCGCCGCCGCCGCCGTGATAGTCCGATTACATTTCCAAACGCCGCTGTTACACTTAAACCCACTCCCAAACGCAATCTGCCAAACCCTATCCCCTTTCCTCATTCTCCCCTTACATTCAATGTAATTCAATTCATACCACAGCGAAGACGACGACGTATTCCCAAATCGATGCAGCGTCATTCTCGAAGCTTCCACCTGCAAATCGCTCAGATCCAGGCTCTTCTGCAGCTCATCGATCACCGCCCTCCCGCCCGCGTGGATGCAGAAATGCTCAAACGCCTCTTTGAAATCGGGAATGTACGGCTTCCAATTCGAATTGATGAATTTTCTACCTATTAGAGATAGGGCAAACAGGATCTGCTCCGATGCGGGGAGAACGAGCGGGCCGACCGCTGTAATGTTCGATTTCGAAGCTTTTCCGGCTATGGCCATCAGATCTATGCTCAATTTTATACCGATTTTGCCCTCAGAGTCTTCCTCCTGCGATACGCATCCGTACGATTTATCGTCGGCGCCTTTGTGAGTTCTCACGATATGTACAAGACGGTACTTTGCGCGGCGGCGATCGGATCGCCGGTTGGATAACAGAACGGCGGCGGCGCCCATTCTGAAGAGGCAATTAGAGAGGATCATGGCGCGTTCGTTCCCCGTGTAGCTGTTTAGGGTTAGAATCTCGGTGCTCAAAACGACGGCGTTTGAGTTCGGGTATTGTTGCAAAAGATCCTTGGCTAGATCGATGGAAATCAAACTGGCGCTGCATCCCATTCCTGATAAATTAAAGCTTTTAATATTGCTTCTCAATTTGTATTTATTAATCACCATTGCTGTTAAAGATGGCGTAGGAGAAAACAGGCTGCAATTAAGGACTAAAATATCGATATCCTTAGGTTTCAGCCCTGTTTTCTGAAACAGGGCATCCATGGCGGAGAAGATGACGAGTTCAGCTTCTTCTTTCGCCTGCTTCATATTCGGCGCTGGCGGAATGAAATGCATGGCCGGCGGGACACACGTCTCTTCCCCAAGGCCAGACCGTTGGAGAATTTTGAGGGAAAAATCAATGGTTTTCGGATGTTCGGGTAGAATCAAGTTCGCGTGCTCTTCAAAGCACGCGAAGGGGATTCTTAAGCTCGAAGGAGGCTTGAAGAGAGCGTAGTCGACTAGGTAAACGGGGCGAGGCCGTGAGAGGAAGAAGAGAGTTGAGGTGTAGATTATGAGGAATAAGGAAGATGTGAAGTGGATTGATGTGAATTGCATGGAATTGTGGAGTTGTTGGGGGGTAATGTGCTTGGCTAATTTGATGGAAAGAGATGGAATAATGGGTATGAGTGAGAAGATGATGAAGTTGTTTACTATGTATTGGTAAATTAGTTTGACATGCTTGAGGTTGATTGGGTGAAAGAAGTGCGGCGGAGACATGGCGGCGCCGCGGTGGGAGGGGAGGAAAAGTGGTGGGGTTCGGGAGACAGGAAGGGGAATTTAAAGAGTTTGGGATTTAAGTTGACAAATTTGAATTCTATGTTGCCTCTACTTAGAGAGAATGCATTACGTGCGACATGTTCAATGTACATTATTATTACTATTGTTTATAAGGATCAACGTTTTATCTGTAAAAATCAAATAAAATGTTGACACATACGATCAATAGTAATATTGGTGTACGGTGAACATAATGCACATAATACTTTGTCTGCCCCGCTTATATAGTAGGGTTGGATTCTTCTATACCAAAACTTCCATTCAATCACTTCAAATCAGGGACGGACCCAGAAATTTTACCGAGGGGGACCCAATTTATAACATAGTGTAGCTAAATGCACTTTAGAATTTTTATATATTTTCAAAAATTATTTGGACTAAACATCTTTATATTAACATAGTCGAATACATTTATATGTATATTGAAAATGTGAATTATACATATTCTTTTCTCTATTTTGTTACCCCTTTTCTCACCTAAAAATCAACATTTTATTTATAGAGTGTTGATTTTACAAGGATTAATAATAGTGGTGATGATTGAAACATGATGCACATAATACTTTGTTTTTTTTAGGCGAGACATTTATGTATGAGATAGTTTTATACATGATATAATCTATAACACAAATAATACTCATTCTTCCAAAATATTAGGCGTTAATACACAATTTACTTCCTTTACTATGATGCAGATGCGTTCATACATGTGTGTTTTAATTATAAGTATATATATAAGAAATTGAAATTGGGGTCGGGGCCTGACCCCCTCGCCCAAGGTAGGTCCGTCATTTGCTTCAAATACATATCACAATTGTGGTATTCGAGTTCATTGAGTGAGTGAGACTAGTGTTATGTTATATGTTCGAAGCTTCATGTCTACTCTCTATCGTGATTTAATCTGTCGCACATGACTTGTCTAGTGTGATTTATCTCTCTCACATGATTTGTATAGACATAGACAGAGGGTTTAGTCTACCCAAATGAATTTAAGACCCGCTCGCCTCGTGGATCCGCCGGGTCTTACCCGCTCTGCCCGTTTATTAATAAATTAATTTTAAATTTTAAAAAATTATATCTGATACATAAAAATAACCTACGGAACTTATATACATACACTTATCAGAGGCGGCCCTGGGGCGGGGCGGGGCGGGTAGTGCCGCCGCACAGGGCCCCTTTCCGAGGCCCCCATTTTTTTTAATTATGTATATTTAAAATATCATTTATGATTATTAAGGTTGCAAAACTTTATTTCTAGATATGGTAGATGAGTTGGCTGCTTCTTTTATTAAATTTTCGCATGTCTTGAGATCAAAACCCATCACTCTCTATCCCTTTTTAAAAAAAATCATGTTTGCACGTAAATAGAATCATTATTTCGGCCTCTTTTCTCTTTTTTTTTTCCCTTATGTTTTGCACGCTAAAATCACTTTTATTTTACTCTAACTTGTTTTTTCTTATTCAATCCTTTTTCCCTAAATTACTCAAACCAAATCTATCTGTTTTTTTTCCTTATTATTCAATCAGAATTCCTTATATTTTGCAACCATATATGCACGCAAACATCACTTTTATTTTTCTGTAGCTTGTTTTTTGTATTATTATTCAGTCCCTTTCCCTTTAATTATTGAACCAAATCAACATATATCACTTCTATTTTTCTATAACTTGTTTATTTTCCTATTATTCAATCCCTTTCAGTTAATTATTCAAAACAACTATGCACACAATCCTCACAATATCACGCCCTTTGTTCATTTTTCTCTCTTAATACTGTTGAACTATAATTTTTATTGTTTTGAGTAGTACAATTTGTTATTATACAACTCATCATTATTTTGCATAATTATGAAATTGTTTTCATATTAATAAATATTTTTTATGTATTATATAAAATGTGAAGGGCCTAATAGTTTTTTCGCACCGGATCCGTTAAATCGTAGGACCGGCTCTGACACAGATAACTACAAAATTACAAATTTATATAAATATATATATACTTATATATCTCCGCTATATATAAAGACAAACTTTTAGACAAAACCAAATTACTCTATTGCAAAATCTCTCTAATCTCAATAACTTTAATTTTAAATTTAACCTCAACCGCACATATATAATATTTTAAGATATAATAATTAAGGTAATTAATTTGAATTATGAATGTTTGTTGCAATTATGTAATTTTTTTTTGTATATTGCAGAGAGTTCTTTTATATTGCATGGAATATTGAGGTAAGTAATTAGAGTTTTGAATTAGTTGTGGATGTGTTACTTCTAATTTATTCATAGCGATTAATATTCACGTTCTGTATAAATTGCAAGGAGTATTGAGGTAAGTAATTTGAGTTATGAATTCGTTTTTAATTTTATGAATTTTTTAATTTGATTTTGTGTTGTACATTTAATCTTATTTTATTATTCCCACTTCAATCTACCCATTGTCGATCGCCGCCCCCTCAACCCTTCACATGAAATTCGATCAATTTATGAGATGGATAGAAAATTTATTTGCAATTTGATATTGATTTTATTTTAATTGTTGTTTATTTGATGTGTAGTTCTGCAAATTTGAGGGTAGAAATTTCCTTTTTGCAAATCTGAACCAAATTCGCGTATGTTATTGTGAGTGGGGTTTGCTTTAGGGATTATGGAGTTTTGTGCAAAATTCATTTTTTAGGATTCACATAACTCGATTTTGGAGATGGGGGTTAATTTGTGGTTTTGCAATTATGAGGGTTTTGAGTTTTACAGAACCAATCGATTTTTTGGTGAAGATGCGGCAATGGAAGGGTGAAGATGTTTGGTCTAATGTGGATTTGATTTTAAACCCGCCACATTATCATTCTACTTGTGGGTTGTTGCACGAGAATATAGTTTATTTTGTGCATACTTTGATACTTATACGACGTTTTGATCAAATTAGGGGTGTTAGTGTATCTATCACCCACTAATAACCATTACCAAACAAGCTCTAAGTAAATAGTGAGATAAGTAAGCAAGCAAGAAAGCCTCCTAATAAGCATTATATATATTGCTTCAAAAAAAAACATTATATATAATAATTACAAATTTACAATGTAGGAAGAAAAAATATAAAAAAAGAAGAAAAGTAATACACCGAGAATTATATAACAAATGCAAAATTGAACCTTCACCTAAAAAAGAAAAGATATAACAAAAAAGTTGAGATTAAAATTGAACTATATTGCATGGTTCTGACTTAGAAGTTAGAATTTGTTAACTGACTTTTTTAATCTGACCAGGAACAATTCCGGGGCAAAATTGCAAATTAATCCTCAGTACCTGTATAAATAAGTATTTTTATGTATGTGTACGAGTTTGACAGCTTCGATCCCTAATGTTTATTAATTTCTAGGAAAAAAAAAACCATGCACTGTAGCTATTTAATGCATTTTTTTGAAATTAAATGTACCGGTAAGGACTGTAGCTATTTAATGGATTTTTTAAATTAAATGTTCACACACCAATGACTAAACCATTTCACATTGTTATATTAAAAAGAAAATGTAAACTAAACAATGTCGTGGAGTTCAGTTACATGAGAAGTACTGTCAAAAGTTGAATTCCTATGCTCAGCTAAAGGACGACGTTAACTTTTGCCAAACTTTTGTAAGATAAATTGTACACAAATTAATTTCAGAATTTATGGCATGCATTTTGTCTTTAGTAGTAATTGTTAAAGACTTAAAGTATCACATAATTTTGATTCTATAAAATCTAGTTAACTCTTTTAATTGTATTTGCATGGAGCGAAGAATGTGAAGATAAATTCAGAAATCAGTGTAAAATTTATCATCCAATAATAATTCATGAGAAGTAGAAAATTATATCATAGTAAAAAGTGTCATTAATATAAATCTGGAGACTGGATTATAGCAAATCAAATGAAAATGTGAATTCATCAATTTACGGTCTTACAACAAAAATATTTGGACGATCTCACAAAAATATTTGGACGATCTCATGCGTATTTTAATTTTAACTTGGAATCCTCATATAATCATGTTTATGTCAAAAGAAATAATAGAGCCTTGATCACTTTTAGACCCTATTTGCAAACTACTTTTATTTTGAAAAAAAATTGTGAATGAGTAAAATTACTTTTATTTTGAAAAAAAAACACTTCTCGAGTGTTTGCAAACTCTAATAAGTAATTATTTAAGCACTTTAAAAGTGATTTTTTTAAAGCATCTTTTTCCAGCTTCTAGTAAATCAAAACTGCTTCTGAATATTTTAATAAATAAATATAAGATTTTTGACAAACCTATCCTTACAATGTTTACAACTTAAATAAATAAAAAAGTACAAAACATCATCATCAACCACGCGACGCAGAATAACATCTCGCCATTAACTCATTAGTTCTTATTCACAGAACACCATTGTCAAAGAATACCATTGAAGCACCACTCAAACCAATAAAAAAAACCCAAAAAGTCTTAAATCAAATTATTCTCCCTCTCCAAATTGAACACACCATCAAAGAATAACTCTCCACAAATCGAGAACACAAGTTGAGGAATCTAAAATCGATAGAAGAACACTACAAGTTTTATCATATAACAATCACACAGAGTTTGAGAGTGAGAATTCGGAAGCCAATCAGAGACGACAAGACTCCAAAGTAGGGGTTTGTAATTTGCAGGTTACAATTTTAGAATTCGCAAAAATTTTAGGAATTTCTATCAGGTTATTTTTGTAAAAATACTAAAACCTTGACTATTTTTACAAACACTCCCACTTTTCATAGCTTGGTCAAAAGTTCTTTGTTTACAAACATTCATCACTTTTGATTTTTATACAAAAATCGCTTTTAATCACTTCTTTGGAATGATAAGAGTTTGAAAACATGCACTTAATATTTCATTTTGTGTTTCACTATTTAAATTATTGACATGTTAATGTCATATAATAATCAATGCATCATAATAACAAGGGTTACTTACATTTGTTGAAAATTTAGTAATTGAAACATACAATTCAACCTAAAAAATGACACGGATGAATAGAAGATGTCAAGTAGAGATTGGTGGAGAATTTTTTTTTTAAAAAGGAGTTTTTTATTTTTTATGTTAAATTTCATCAATTGGTTTTATCACCAGAAGATGCCCACTCATTTCCATTAGGCTGAATTTGAAAATTGAAGTATAAAACACCAGCCCATTTTTTTCTACTGATATGAAACTAGATTGGAATATTTAAGTATCTAAATCGGCCCACTCGACATATTTATTTAGTTAACCACAATCACCAAATAATTCATGACTTGCAGTATTTTCTATCTTAATGAATGTAGACAATGGGTATTATTTATTTTATTACAATTAATTAGTTATTGTTATTATTTAAAAAAAAATCTTAAGAATAGTTGAGCTAAAGAAATGGTAGTGGGAAATTTGACTCATCTAACTAAAATTCTCAGAGAACCACACCTCTCTTCTCTTCTCTCTATTTCTCATTATGAACGATCCCAATCCCCTAATTAGTATTCATAACTTCAATTTCTGATCTCAATAATTTTATAATCTTCTCTGATTGAAATTCCTAATTGAGAATTCTTTGGTTGGTATAAAATGGAGAACGCGTCCATTTTAAAGTAGAATTCAGAATTAATCTTTGTGAGTGAATCTCGTAGTTTTGTAATAAGGAATGAGAATTTGAATTGCAATGCTAGAAGTAAAAAAATAATAAGAAACACGCTTGATGAGACGGTCTCATGGTGAGACGAAATATAATTTGAGCACAGCGCTTTAACAAGTTTTAATATTAATTTGTCCTAATTTTTACCTCTGTCATATTTATAAAACCGTCTCATGCAAGTTTTTATCAAACAATAATTGTAATACAGTGAGCCCATGCACCATACTTGCTAGTACTACCACCGACTAAAGAAATATGGAGAAAAAAATGATAATTATATAAACTTGTCCCCAGCAAAAAGGCAATTCATGCTAGTTCTGAGCTAACATTAAGCCCACACAATATAATATTGAGGTGTGACTATTAGCCACAAAACTTCTGTACCTAACAAGGGCGTGTTTTGATACACTTAAAACAGCTTCCAAAAGCACTTATTTTCAAAGATCTCTCTCACAACTTTTGAAAATAAATACTTCTATAAGTTGTTTTAAGTGTTTCAAAACACACTCTAATTGTGAAAAAAAAGCCCACCAAACTTCTAAAATGGTTGTGTATCCATTGGGCCCCATCAAACTTCCCAATTCTCAAATCCATCCTGCTTTATTCTATCAACCATAATAATTAAGATAAAAACTCGCATGATATAGTTTCATACACCCATCAAACTTCTGAATTCTCGCATAAGTCGGGATACAATTTAGCACAAATTAACACTCATTCTTTTAAAAATATTAAAACGTCAATATTCAAATAATGTTTCATCTCATCGTGAGATGATCTCATACAAATGTATCTCAATAATTAATATTCACAGCTTATTTTATTAATACCAACAAAAGTACACATGTGAAATGAGAAGGAAAATTTTCAAAACTAGTCCACACCTTAGATGGATTTCATTTTTCGTTTGGTAATTTCTTACTTATTTTTAATTTTAGTTCTGAAGATATTAATTTTATTTTATTTTTTAATTTAAAATTCAAATTTTCACTGAAGTCAGCATGTGAAACCCACATAACCAATTTAAAGTTGAAGATTTTTAATTTTTTGATCAACTCGAACATGTGAAGTGCTACACAATCCAAAAGGGAAATCCAATTGTAAACCTTTAAGTCTAAATTGATCACTTATTTTTGGATTGGGTGACAATCCTTACGTATGAATTGGTCGGTAAATTAAAAATTTTCAATCTTAAATTGATCACGTGTGCCTCACGTGTTGATTTCAGGGTGAAACCTTAAGAACTAAAATTGTGAATGTAAAAAGTTACATACTAAAAGTGGAATAAACTTAAGTTACATGATTAATTTTGTATTTTTCCAAAATAAGTACGTGAAAATTGTCTACCTCCGAGGCAATCATCCATCGAATGAAGAATTTACTAGACAAATCGCTCTCTGTGTGGCTACACTAGATTTTTTTTTGGCTGATCATTTTAGCAACGAATCATAAATACAGAAAATTACAATCACTATTCTTCTGAATTTATAATACAGGGAGTTAAGTCTTGAACACAAAATAGTTCCATAAGTTTCACCTTTTCTTAAATTGTTCAAAAAAAATTAATATACGACATTGGTCTCAATTTTACTCAAATTGTACCATTCTCGTCCCAAATTCGGCGGAATGTGATGATATGACGTCATTTTTGGTCATGTGTCTTACATGTGAGCATTCAATTTGAAAATTTTCGGCTGAAATGCATGACAAAAAACAATATCGTTTTATCAATTCCGACGAATTTGGAACGAAAATGGTATAATTCACAAAAAATTAGGACCAATTTCATACATCAAACTTTTTTTAAAACTTTTTTTTAAAGTGAAAAGTTATGAGAATATTTTTGATTCTGGCTCGTTAAGTATCAATTCAGTTGGTGGGTACATAATAAGAACAAGCATAGTGGTATAATGGAGAAGCCCACATGGATTGAAGGGGTGATGAGACTTAGAGACAAAACCAAGAGAATGGAATGGTCATTTGAATGATTTCAACTTTTGCTGTTGAGTTCAAAAGGTGATAAGATAACACTGGAAATTTGCAATCATGTTACAAATCATTATCTTTTAATAGCAGACCCTTTGTTCTGCTGTCCAAGAAACAGACAGAAACCCCTTGTAATCTTTTTTACTGTTTTTTTTTTTTCTATTTCTATTTTTGTTAATTAATATATTTCTTAGATCATATGGCCTACCTTTGATTTTTTTTTTTTGATACTTCAATCTCAAAACAGATCACTCAGTACATCTTAATTATCTTTTCAAAGATATCACTAATACAATAATGTCACAGTGCTTTTTGGTACTTTTCCAAGAAACCATGAATTGATGATCATTGTGTGCAAAGCTAATTTTTATATTGCAGTAGGTGGAAATGCTAGCTGTGAAAAAAAGAAAAAAAGCACATGATTTTATCTAAACTCTTATTATCTTTAATATGTGTTGTATATATATTAAAGAATGTTACTGATCATAAAAAAATTAACTCATGCATATATTAAAAAATTGAGGTCTTAAAAAGAGGATTACCAAGGTAATCATTAAAAATCATTTCGCCTCAACTGCCCCCGTTCTTTTCACCCAAGAATCACATCAATCGCCCATCATCGTTTTAAAATAATTTTTCTGGCATTTATTTACGTAATCATCACCAAAATTCTTCATTAAAAAAATAGGATATAAAATATTAAATAAAAATTTTTAAACATACATAAGAATCTTAAACATTAAATACTTAGATGATTCAAGTTCTTATTGAACATATGTATGAATTTTAAACATTAAATAAGATGATTCAAGTTCCTAACATTTAATAATCATTAATATCTCTATATAATATATAATTTAAATTAAATGAATATAGAATACCTTTTTTAATTAATAAATTATTAATTTATTGATTAATTAATACGTCTTTAAAATAAATATTTTTTTTCAGTCTCAACTGTATTAATTTATAGTGGTTATACTGTAATGAGAAAAAAAGATAATCGTTTGACACGTCACACAAATCTAATGTGAATATTAAATGACTATTACGATTTGTGAGACAAGTTTTTGTGAATATTAAATGAGTATGATTTCGGATAAATAATCAAATCACATATGTCTGGTAAAAAAAAATAAAAAATGATGACATGGCGTGATACTGACCACAGAATCAACATTCATGCATGTGGTAGTATCTCTTCTTAAATGCTGTTTTGCAGGGGAGTCCCCACTTTTCTCCAATTTGTACATTTAACTCATTTTGTCTGGACCCATCTGAAAATACAATATCAACTTAAATATGTGAGTTGATTGCTCTTATTATCATTTTGAACTTAAACTTTTAATTATTTCCGACCAGACCTTAGGTTTCAGTCACAGAATTTAATTTGATTTAAGAAATCTCACTTGACAACTCATTAAAAATGACTTTAACAATATGGTAAAAAAAAAAGAAGATAAAGTCATTTTATGCATAAATCTATTATTTGTAAAATGAATTCACAATTTCAAATGTTAATTAGAATGAATGGAATTGAGAGAGTATTCATGTCGGATCTAGCTCAAACGAATTTGTATCAAGCGATTTTGGATGGAAAATCAAATAGTTAGGTTTCAGTTCAATTTCTCAATGCTACTTTTTGTGTTCCAACATATATTTCATAATCTGAATAATTAACACAAACGACATGAACAGAGTTTTGTATGCACTCAAGTGCATTTTTTTAAAGTGTAGTAATTTCTCCACATCACTTTTTATATTTCATCATATGTTCCATTATCTAAATTATTAACATATCATTGACAAATTTTATATGCACTAAGTGCACTTTACAATTTAAGTGTATTTTTTAAAAGTGTATGAAACATGACGATAATCATAAAAGACAAACTTTCTTTGATATATTTCTGAATAGTAAAAATTCAAAAAGCTTTCGTCCAAAAGTTACGAAATCCTATTTTTAAAAGGGTCAGAACAAACCTTACGAAAAAGAAAATAAGCCGGTAACTTTACATCAACCGCAAATTGCCCTACATCAGTGCAGTTATTTTCATTTGCACTTTTTTTTTTAGTGAAAATAGCTAAACTTCTCAATGAAAACAATAACCCTTTTAAAAGAATGCACTCAAATTATACCGTTCACCTCATGCAAAACAAACCTATTTAGTGGTATAATATGTATAAAATATATAAAATGAAACACAAACCATTCCAAGTGACATTAATTTTCATACCAATAAAGATGAAGCCACGTTTCCAAACAATTTTATCCAGTCTCAAAAGAAATGATTTCCACATAATTGAGGGGGTGGTCTACTTAAAGCATAGGTGAGGAATTCCAGAACCCCTATATCCCCCAACTTACTTAAAACCTAAAACAAGTAAAAATCCCCTGTTTCTGAGCGTGTGTATCTTTGTGTATGTCCGATGGATCCACCAACCATTGTCAACAAATTCAAATACACTTCACAGCAACCCATGTTCAATGTCCTAGAACCACCTCTTCATTACACATCTTCATCCCTTCATCAAACCAATCCCAACAATTTCCAAGACATTTCCTTTTCGTCCTACCTCAAGGCCAAAGATCCGTCCCAAAAGCCCCATCAGAACGACGCGGCCGACGACACGGAGATAAGCATATTCGACGCTCAGAAGTACTTCAGCGAGAACAGCGACGTCAGGAAACAGGGCCGCATGTCTAATGATGATCATGCTAATAGTAATAATAACTCTGTTCAGAGAGCGTCCTCTGTTTCGTCTGTGGAAGGGTACGGGCGTAATTTCAGGACCAGGTCGTTCCACGCGACTCCGACTGCGTCGTCGGAGGCCAGCTGGAACAGCCAGACGGTTCTTTTAAAGAACCCGCCTGGCTCTGCAGGGGTTAATTTGAGAAATTTGTCTGGTGGAAAACAGAGGAACTCTGTTTCAAGAAAATGGATCTTTGGACGGAAATGTTGTTGCAATGGGAAGAAATCTGTTCAGGTTAAGGAAGCAGTGACTTCGGATTCCGAAAATGGGGGTCCAGTGATTCCAGATATGAATTTGTATGCGAAAATGGAATCATATAAAGCAAAAGCACTTCCGAATATGTCTTCAATCATGGAAATCCACCAGCAGAAAGTAATGGCACCCAGCCCCGTCCGTCTCTCGCCGCCGGAAAATGAGTTTCAGGCGTCGGTTCCGCCCCGGCAGCAGCGGATATCCGCCTCGGGCCGGACGTTCGTGGACGAGACGGGGGGCTTCTCGTTCCCGATCCTGAATAGTACCTCGACGCAGGTTTCGAAACCTGCGTCGAAAGGACTAATGATTGTGAAATCAATCATTAGTCCAATCGAGGATCTGCCTCGAGATTCCCTCGAGGTTTTCCAACCAACACAGCAGCACGATGGAATCTTGAGTCCAAACTTCGGCGGCGGCGCGGGTAGCCCGATTGCCCGCGCGGCAAACACGGATGACGACGCGGTCAGCGACGAGGGTTCCGATTTATTCGAAATCGAGAGCTTCTCGACGCAGACCACGTCGTACCCGATGTACCGTCGGAGGGACTCTCTAGACGAGGGCCCCACGTTCAACGCGAGGCGATTCGCCTCAGCGAACGGCCTCACCCTAAACACCAACAACAACAACAGCAACAACAACATCCAGTACGGTAGAAGAAGCCTAGACGAGCCCCCCACTCCGAGGCGTAGCAGCAGCAACAGAATGCTACGCCCGGTGAGGTCAGCATCGATTGGAGCGTGACGACGGCGGAGGGGTTCGACAGGGCGAGCGTGTCGAACTTCTCCGTCTCGGCCTCTGAAGTCGGAACTGCCGCATTCCTGCGGCAGCGGCTTCAGCAGCAACAGGAGGAGTTTGTGGATAGTGGGAGGAGGAAGGGGAACATGCTTCTGATGAGCTGTCGGCAGGAGAAGGCGGTTAGTGTGGGGCCACAGCCGGTGAAGTGTGTGATTCCGGCGGAGGGGGCGGTGCATGTGGGTGGTAGGCCACCGCAGGCGGGGAAGGCGGTGGGGTTGGGTGGAGACCATTTGGCGCGGTTGTCGTTGGCTTTTGCGGCGTGAGAAGGTGGGGGTGTTTTATTTTCGCCGGTGGCCGCAGGGATATGTATGATTACTGATTAGTCTCTTCATGCACTGTTTTTTTTCTTGGTCTCATTTTGCGATTTTATTTTGTTTTCTTGTGTGGAGTTTGGATGGGTTTGGTAATAAGGTTTGTGGTGTTTAATTGTTCATTATTATAAGACTATGGATATATTGATTTCACAAACAAGTCTTTTCTTTCCTTTTTCCTTTTTGTTTTTCTCGGGTACGTACTTAATCTCAAGTTATATATCTTTATTATTAATGTATGTACATGTCAAAAGTGTTTATAGTTATCATGCATGGAATTGATGCATAAACATGCTTTATATACCTACTCTTCTTATAATTTCTCCTTGAAGGTTGGAGTTGGACAACCAATAGTCTCATTAGGTATGAAATGATTGTTCTCACAAGATATGAAATGGTTGTTCATCCGCATCTATATAAGTGCAGACATATCTAATTCAGCTCGGATTCCCTATTTCACATGTGTGTTTCATCTGATATTTCATGCCTCGAATTTGCGCCACGTGTCCAATCCGGCCCACTCCGTTCTGTCACCCGGCCCGAGTGGTTCATGGTTCACCCGGCCTGAATAGGCCATGATTTATGGTTTATTATTTAGTATTTAGGGTGTAGATGGTTCACCCGACCCATAGACATGTGGCGCAAATCCAAAACATGAAACACCGGATGAAACATGCTTGTGAAATAGGGAAATCACGCTGTATCTAATTATCTAAATCATAATGATGTATGAAAAATAATAAAGTGTATTAATTTATATAATATAGAAAAATTAGATGCGTTGAATATTATTACACTCTCTGTCTCATTCTCATTTCACAAAAAAATCTACAATAAACTTTTTTCCTTTTTATTTATATTATATCATTACTATTTTCACACTAAAATTAATTTGATCTCCTAATTTAATTTACACAAATATCATTATTCTACCATTTAACCCTTATCCAAAAGCAATTTTATCATGTTTAATAATAATAAACAATTTCTACATGCATTAAAACTAGTACAATTAATAAATTTTAAAATAAAAACGGGACGAAGGAAGTAGTATTTTTAGTATGCATATTGCTTCCACGAAAAAATGAATAACATTTTGATTCAAACTTTGTGGAGCAAAATTGATTGTGCAACTGGTGTCTCACAATATTACTCCTTTTAAGTTTTTCTCAAAAGAATAAAAAACTCAATATATTGCGCATAGGTTCAGATTCTATTATTTCTATCTCCTAAATTTACTCAAGTAGCTAGTTGGAGTTTTGGTTACAAAATTGTCTGCTTGACGAAGCCTGAAAAAACATTATTGTATCACACAACAATATTAAAAGTCCAACATACTATACAAGTACAGTAACTTTTTAAATTGGCACTCAACCATTCATTATGTAGTTACAAACTTACAACATAGTTGTCTTTTTTTAAAAAGAAAAAAATTGAACATATGCCAATTGCATGTATTAATAATATACTACTGTCTTTCTATACCAATTACCAAAGCAATGAGGCTTGTTGTCATAAGGATGGCCAAGAAAATGGAATATAATACATATAAATAATGACAATAAACATGCTTGACAAACGACATTTTGATTTTCCGGCATGCATTGATGTACAGGCTGTTTAATGAGTCACCGATGTCCCTTAATCAAATTCAATTTCTATATGAGAAAGCGAAAACTGATCAAAATCCAGACATTTTTGATATTGACAACTAATAAGTATAAATGTATATATCATACTCACCAAGATGAATTAAGTGATGGTTAGTGTTTGACTTCTTCCTTGAAGAGAAATGCAAAACTTTAACCTTCATGGCCGCTAGTAAAATAGCAGACATTCAAATATATATATCGAGGTAAAGTCTTGTATGCATTAAGTACACTGTTGAATTTTGTGTACTTTATAAACATGTAAGTTTGTAATTATGTCATATTTTAAAAATACATTTAAATTGTAAAGCACACCTAGTGCACGAGATAAATAAAATCTCTGAATAATTGTCATGTGAATTTTTTGACGTACACCCGTCAGACTATTTTTCTTTCTAATTTATAGGTGGTGAATGAATGACCAATTAATTGCCCTTCCTATCCTGATCTTCTCAGCTCTAACTCAGAGATCTGGTCCAGTTTATTCACACTATTTTGTCCACATCAACACCTATATCTTATTATTTTAAGTCCAACAATTTTTATTTTTTTTGAACAACAAAAAATGTGATTTTATTATGTGGGTATAAGGAATACCATACAACAGAAGCAATATTTACAACTGTAACAATCAAGAATCATTATAGGATTAGCTAGCCAGTCACGATAAGAAAAATTAGAACAATTTAACTCCTTCACCGAGAATCAACTCCAAAGTCTCGCTTTTATGTTATCAACTATTCTAGGAACTAGAAAATCAGATTCATTATGTATAAACTCATTTCTCCTATTCCAAATCGCCCAAGTCACACAAAGTCAAATAGAAGCAGCGATTTGTTTCTCTCTTTTGCCCCTTAGGAGACGGCAGTGACCAAGCAGATTACTGGTTGGATTCCGGTGTAGAACGGTTGAGATCCCGAGCCATTTGTAGCATTCCATCCAAATTTGGTGGGATGGTTCGCATTCAAAAAGGAAGTGGTCTCTGGTCTCTTCCTTCGAGTTGCATAATGGACAGCTTGAATCACCATTTAAGAGAGTGATATTCCGCCTCCGTAGGTTGTATCTAGTCGGTAGTCTATCCCAAAGAACGTGCCAAGCACGAGTAGGGATGGCAATGGGTCGGGTCGGGTACTTAGATACCCACACCCGCCCCACTCTTTAAACGGGGCAGGGTGGGTCTGGCCCGCTCGGGGCACGAGGCGGGACGGGCCAACCCATATTAAATGTATTTTTATATTTATTTATTTTTACAATTTAAAATATTAATATAAATAGACAATTTTAATTGAAATAAAATATTATATTTCATATAGACCTAAAAAATGTCTATAAAGTTGAATTGTTGTTATTTACATATTAATAAATATGATAAATGTAAAAATATATTATATTTACATATATTACATAATATATATTTTAATTTTTAATATATAAAACGGGGCATGGATCCCGAGTAATACCCAGACCCGCCCCAATTCATTACGGGTCTGGGGAAGGTCCGACCCAAACAACACGGGTCAGGGCGGGTCGGGCAGGTCGGGGTAATATTGCCATCCCTAAGTATGAGCAATAACTTTAATCGGTGTAAACTTGTTCCATATGGTCTTGTATCCTTCCTCCAAATCTGCATTGAGAGTGTAATGTCCTTGTTGATTGGGATAAGATGTTGTAAGCCCCCTTCGTTGAGCATGTGCAATTCGGTTCTCCACTCCATGTCCAAGTGTCTCTATTGTCTTTTTGCAGAGGAAACCTGTTTATCCAAGAGATGAAAGTATCAAATATATCATATTCATGTTCAAATAAATTTCTTCTCCATCTCCAATTCCACACCCAAACATCCCCTTCCCAAGACCCCATATCACTCACCCTCCCCCCTCTATCCAAAGAAAGTTGAAAAAATCTTGGGAATTTCAGCTTCAAAGGATCCCTCCTCGCCCGCCCATCTTCCCAAAATAAAGTATCCGCTCCATTGCCCATCTCCCTCTAAACCACTCCCCCCCCCCCCGAGTAATTGTCATTATATCTTTCCACTAATTCGACCATCTCCTCTTAACGCCCTCCAACACTAACTCCCCCCCCCCTGCTCCACTCTCTCCCATATTTAGACTCCACCACCCTCGCCCACAAACTCTCTCTCTCTCTCTTTCATAAAACACCACATCCACTTCCCCACTAAAGCTTTGTTGAACAACTCTAAGTCCCTAACCCCAAGACCCCCTTTGTCTTTGCTTTTACAAATGGTTTTCCACTCAACACATGTGATTTTTTTAACTCTCCCCACGTCCCCCCCCCCCCAAAGAAAATTTCGCTGTAAACACACAATTTGTCTCGAGGCTTTTTTTTTTTTGAATAACATAGAAAGAAAGGTAGTAGGTAGGTAAGGATGAGAGCACCGATATACTACCTAAGTTTTACATGAATCTATATTTTTAGCTTTTTTTTAACGATCTATCTTACCGGGATAATGTTTTTTTAATCAAATACTTAGGGATTTGTATTTTAAGGATAATAATTTTACAAAAAAAATTAAATACAAGATAATTATTTTAAAATATGTAAATGTAGGACAATTGAGCGTCCAAATCAGGCTGAAAATTTACAAGATCGTCCTGAATTTATAGATTTTGAAAATTTAGGATTTTATATTCACAAGTCTGTAAATCTATAAATGTAAGACAATCATGCAATTCTCGTGACATTTCAGCCCAATTTGAGCTTATTCAGTTCGATTGTCCTACATTTACATATTTTAAAACATATTATCATATATTTACAGATTTAAAATAAGCTCATAAAAGTATTGTTCTTAAAACACAACCTCACCTTAAATTACTGACCTAAAAAAATATTTTACCCCATTCTCACATACTATATACTCCCTCCGTCCAAGATCTCCTTAAAAGTCACTTTATTATTGTAATTATTAATACAAAATTCGCTCACAAAAATATGTGCCAAAGTCAACTGTAAAAAGTGTTTTGAGATGGAGGTAATATTATATAACGTATGCATATAACGGAAATGGTTAGAGTAAGTGTACTACATTCGAAAATCACGATTGTAAGCTTCCGTAAAATCATGCTTGTATAATGTATTTTACCTTGTATAAATTAACACCACTTAGGGGGTGTTTGGCACAGTTTATAAGCTCTTTAAAATAGCTTATAAGTTATTTAGGAGCTTATAAGTTCATTAATTTTGTTTGGTAAAATAAAATGTCTAACATCTTATAAGATCTAAAAATAAGCTCTTTAGAGCTTATAAGCTCCAAAAAAATAAGTTGGGATATCCCAACTTATTTTACAAAAATTAAATAAGCTCTATAATATCTCAACCCATTTCAGCCCAAATTCGGTCCGAACTCCATCCAACCCGGCCCGTTTTTTTTTTCGCAAAAAAAAAAAAAGGGAAAAAAATATTTTTTCCGGAAAAAAAATAATTCTTGAAAATATATTTATTTTCGAAAAAAACATATTTTTTTCTGGGAAAATATATTTATTTTATAAAAAATATTTTGAAAAAAAAATATTTAAAAAAATAATTTTCTGGAAAAATATATTTATTTTTGAAAAAAAATATTATTAAAAAAATAAAAAAAATTATATTAATTATACTTTCATATCGAATCACGACCAGGGGAGGCTTCACGGATAAAGACGAGGAAGAAGAAACATGCTACAGCTTCGACGAAGCAGTCTCACTTTTCAACAGCAGAGATTATTACAGATGCCATGATGTTCTTGAATCATTATGGAACAACTCTGAAGATCCTGCACGCACTCTTGTGCACGGCCTCCTGCAATGCGCAGTCGGCTTTCATCACCTCTTTAATCAGGTCCCTCTCTTTCTCACATAGATGATTATTAATGTTGAATAAAAGTAAATGAATCATGCGAACGAAATTTAACAGAACCATAAGGGGGCAATGATGGAACTGGGAGAAGGGGTGTGCAAATTGAGAAAAATGAACTTCGAAAATGGACCATTTCATCAATTTGAGAGGGAGATTTCTGCAGTTCTAGAGTTCATTTACCAGACACGGTTAGAACAGGCTGCTTGTGAGTTAAATCATCTCTGTGTTGATCATTTTACATACCTTCTTCTCTTTCTCGTTGCTAAATTCGTTGATCCAAACAGGCACGGATGAAATTTGCATCGCGATGGATCAGTCCGACAGATCATACCAGCTTCTTGGGAGTTATGCAGCCGGAGAGCGTCTCTATCACCTGGAAATCGATCGCAGCTGGAATGCTCACATTGTTTTCTGCCCTGACAAGTATCGTGGCAAAGCCATGGAACCACCTAGTATAATGATCCCTGTACTTAAGGCTTCTGAAGAACACATGATTCAATTGGAGTATATATAGTTTATATTTTTTTCAAGAATAATGTACAAACTAGGTTAAGAGTTAGGAACACAACACTGTAATCAAAATGGTGAGTTTAAATGAGTAGATATACTTTCATATCTGATCAAAAAATTAAATTCTGATTCCAAATGGGGGCAAAATTATGAGACAACAATTCGAGTTAAGAGGATGGAGAGAGAGAGAGAGAGAGAGAGAGAGAGATCAAATTCAATATGACCAAAAATAAAACAAAAATTAAAGTGCTGCTGGGCTCTGTAGGTGGACGGTGTTCTGTTATCAAAGATGTCTATTGCCTCATGGCTCCGGCCTCCATCCTGAGATTGATAAACAAGTATTATTTGATGTGTTTATGTTTATCCTGCCATTTATGATACGGGTATTAATGGAGCTACTCTATCTCTGTTTATTGCTTACTATATTACAGTCATCTAGCTAATAAAATTCCAGCTAAATATCTAACAGACACTTGATCTTGGATTTGGAAGAAAAAATGTCTTCTGATTGTGTAGGCGATGAGAAATGCAGATTACCTGAGATGTAGGTTATGCATGATGTTCAGGATACATACTTCTCGATTCCACTCCTTGATCGGTATCGGAATAAAGCGAACTGAATGAGAATCTGAATAATTCATTAAGGACAGAGACATTTTACAAGTACAAATCATTATGTTCAGTTAACACATATTCAAGTGGACAAAGTCTTATTTCTCCGTACAACTAGTTTACATTTTGTGTGTATTTTTTTTTAAAACAGCATTAGTTGTTTCATTAAAGCGTATTAGTTGTTTCATTCAAAAGTATTAGTTGTTACACTATAATGTGATAAGTATGAACTTGGTTAAGTCAAGAAGCACAAGTATTAAAGGATACGAAAACATCAAGAAGCACGCATCCCCCTGAATCCACCAGCCAAGGAAGATTGGGTCGTAGTTTTGACCAACCTGTGCTGTTAACAAGAATGCTGCCAACAAAAGAAAAAAAAAGGGAATTAAAATTAAAAGTGAAATAGTACAAAAAATAGAGATTCTATCTGGCTTTTTAAGTGCAGGAGATAAGAAAAGGTAATGCAGAAATGGTGAAGTTACTCACCTGGCCACATATGTAGCATTACCAACAACAGCAAAGACAAACATCAACGGGTTAAGCCCCTAATACAATACATTGTTAAAAGATCTCAGATAAATCACAATGTTCAACTACCTCAACACATCACTATAAAAGGTTATTTCGTAATAAAATCAGGCAAAATAATTTGTACCTCAGCATGTCCCCTTCTAATCTGCAACAAATATACAAAAAATCCAAGTCAGTATCCGTATTAAGAGAATATTAACATGTAAAACAGCAATCTAAGTGAATACATACTATACTTGGATGAGTAATTGTATCCACATATACCCATGCATTTCTTTTATAAAATATCAGGTTTTAAACAGGGCAACATTTTTTAGCAAAGTTCTTGATGTTTTTGGATGATAACTAGTAGAACATTCCACAGAGAGAGAGAGAGAGAGAGAGAGAGAGAGAGAGAGATTAATATACAGCATGAAAGTCAGATATTATAAATTACATTAAGGTAAATCTGGGGTAGACGTCCACCCAAGTAAATAGCTGCCATTCCCCAACCAAGTAATGTTCCGATCCCACTGCTATCAGCCATGGTCAACTGCAGTTCAATGAATGTAGAAATCAGCTACATTGATATGCATTTGAGATAATGTAGAAAAAGAGGAGTTGACATAACGTCAAATGCTTGTGATACTTATTTTCAGAAAAAAGTTTACAAAATTAGCTTCACTCATAAAAATGCACATGCAAATATTAAAATGGAGATCCAAAAAAGAAAAATGTGAGCTCAGTCAAATATATTAAATATCTAAACAAGCATGATGGTTTATGAAGAAATTGCATTCTATGAGGACCTATTGATTAAGGGAAAAATTAATTTCAAGGGAACAGTTCAAAACGAAATGAAGTAACTATCGAAGCATGTAAATCAAGAAACAGATTTCAAAATAAATCCATCACAAGCACATTACAACCTTAGCTTCTAAAAGCTGCCTTCCTAATGGCAACACAATTCCTTCTCTTGAACTCATATAAGCTGTGCTGTTTTCAAATCTTTCTGCAAGTAGGTGATTGTGACTGCCAAGCAGGAATGTCATCAAGGAAACCTGAAATACAAGAATTTCAAAAACTAGATCCAGGAGAGCATTAAAGTGGTAGTTCTGGTGAAAAAAAATTCACAACTATATAAGGGTTTGTTTGCAAACACCCCCGAAGAAGCTTACCACACACAGCATGGTTTTGACTTTCTGTGGGGCCGATTGTGGCCTGAATTCACTGAGCAACGGTTCATTGGACAAATTTTCAGGATCCCTAGGAAGACTTCTTGAAGCAGAAAAAGATCCTGCAGTAGGCATATGACTTACTGAAAGATATCTTGCTGACCTGAAAAATCACTCATAGCGTTGGTGGTCTGGAAACATCTTTAGGTCCAAGACTATTAAAATGATCAAACTTAAATATCATAATTTCATTATCAAACAAATCAGTGGCTATCTATAACTCTGAACTTACAAACAAGCATAAACATCAATAAGACTGTTAAAACACTTTGTTGAATGGAAAATGACAATCAACTGAATATAGATGCATTTTAAAAGTTCAGAGGGAGGGATTGCTGACATAAAATATAGCTCTTCAGAATTCTTCGGAACACGGATGCAACAGGAATAGGTGAGCTTGGAGCCACTACCAATCTCTCTTTAATACCGACTTTTTCAGTATCAGCATCATAATTGAACTCTCTTCTGTCCACAGCTCCAGCTTGCGTTGCCTTCAAATACATAATCCAATTAAAAAAATACAGAATTTACATGTAATTAATCCATAAATAAAGTTCCTTCTCCTTGTTCACTTTTTCATTTTATTTTCTTTCTCAAGGATAGCAAAATAAAACTAGTTAAACCAAACAACTAAAACAGGGGTTATATTTTATACACTATAGTCCACAAGAACTTAAAGGCAAAGAATGCAATAATTCAAAAATGGAATGCATTTAAATAAGAGGTCTCCTAAGTTCAAACCTCCTGCCTCCTTTTGTTGGACTTGAGTAGTGGATAAATGTGCCCATAGTATAAAGTTTGTATGGCAAGAACTGAGGTAGTTAAGGCATATAACTGTAAACAATCAAAAGAAAATGAATTTTCCAATCTGATCAGTTGTATGGCTGGTAGAAACGTGAATTTGAAAACAGGAGTGATGCCTGAGGAAATTCATACCACTGCCACATAATATTGTGATGGAAGCTGCAAATCAAAAGCATGAGTTAGAGATTTTACCACAATAAATAGTAGCACAGATTAAGCATATTACATTCAATAAATAGTAACACAATAAACAGCACATAAGCTAAGGTTGTCCAAGTTATTACATTTTCAGTATGATGTATTCAGAATATCTGGGAACAACGTGTACAGGTCATGCATTAGTTAAAAAGTTTGTTAATGTGAGCATAACTAATTTTACAAATTCAGCTTTACCACTTAATCACTTTCATATCATTTCATGAGGTAGTTTCATATTTCTTTAGATCCTGCAGAAGTTTGTCAAAATATACACCATTATCCTCTCACACAGCAACGTCAAATTCATCTTAATTCTTAAATAAAGGAGTCATAATCACAATAATTGATTAGTAAGTTTTAGCGATTGATGCGTTTAATCACAACAAACACCGCCTATCCTGTACCACAACAATGTCAAGCTAAACCAATCAGGCAAAAGTCAACCTTAGCTATAAAGTTGACAACTGAGCCACAGTAATATTTGTAACAGGTTGCAGAAAGGGTTATACTTTTCCTCTACTTTTGTAAAAACTTAAAAAAAAAAATCAAAGTGAAAAATATAAATTTAGCCTTATCAATTGGAATAAGTGTTGCCTTAAAAAATGGAGTAAGAGTAAAAATCTTACTGTTGCAGGCTCTAATATGCACCCATAGACGTTGAAAATATCTCTGCAAAAGAAGGGATTAAGAAAGTAAATAGTCATCAGAAAAGATTATTAAAATAAAATTGAAAAAAAACTATCATACAACAATGCTTATATGCAATGAACATAAATATTCAGCACAGAAAATCTAAAACATAAAGAAGCAATCGATGAGTTTACAAAATTCACCTGAAAATCTCATACAACTACTACGCTATACATTATGAGGTTGCACAGTAAAATTTGTTATTAGAAACAAAAATTTAAATGATATCTAATGGAAATATAACAAATTTTGTGGAACTTTGTCTTATATGATGATGGGAGTAATATACAACGAAATTTTATGTATTCGCGATAGATTGGCTCATAGTCAAAAGGGAACAGTTGTGAATAAATCCAACAATGCAACAATTATCAAGGTGTTTGATTCACATGAAAATACATGCCAAATATCCTATAATTGAGTCCCATTGAGTTCAATTTCTCATCAACATTTCCTTCATCAAAATTCTATTAAAATCTTTAGCTCACTATGATCTTAAATTGTTGGAGTAAGACTTATTACCAATACTTACATCAGAGTGGAAGAATTTTAGACAATATATACAAATAAATAGCATAAAATATTGAAAAAAGAAAATGTATTACCCAACAATCCATGTCAAAATAAAGATAATGGAGAGTCCCTCAGAAGATTTGCTTTTGTAATTGGTGATAATCTGCGGTATTTCAGCGACACACCAACTGATTACACTGATCAAACCCAAGGCCGATGAAATCCACCCACTTCTCGTGTTGCAAATGCAGTAACCAAACTGTTTTGCCCACTGCAGGCAAAGCTGATCAACAGGGCACATCAAAGATTCCCTTTGCAATGGCCCCATTGACGATATTGAAAAACGAAAACCTCAATCTACACCAACAAATACAAAAAAATTAAACATGCATTTGTTATCTTTCTCATAATTAAACGGAAACAAATTATAAAAGGAAACACCAAAATACATACATGGAATGTACAGCTGCGCACATAAAGTAAAGTTTCGAAATCAATGGAATAGCCGAATAGCAATAACAAAAAAAAACACGGTGGAAACTCAAAAAGTAGAAATAGCTGCTAGAAAGTTGCAGGAATACTTACAGAGAAAAAAGGCGGTCGCCGGCGGGAGATTTTGAAAGGGTTTTAGGTTTGTGCGAGAACGATGAAATCTTTGTGGTTTTCTTTTTTTTTTTTAATTTGAAAGATTTGTTTCTGGGTTTTGGGAAGCGCCTAGGAGAGCGCTAGAATCCTGAATTATTGATACGTCAAGGTGGCAGCAAACTTCTAGCAATTTTTCAATTTTACCCCAATAGTTCTTTTATTTTCAATTAAGTACCTATGGTCGAATTTCTTAATTACAGATCTCAATCATGTAAGTAATAATTAAAATATATCATGTAACGCTGCAAAACCATCTATTTCTTGGATAATTTTATTCTCTCTATATTTAACTATATATTGATTTGTCATTTACTAAACTATGATTTATTTATTAAATCATCTATTTATATTGATTACATATTTTTTAATTATGAATCTATTGATATTAATGGATGTATGTGTATAATTAATATTATTTTTTAATTATAATAATTTCTATGAAGATACTACTTGTAACATATATTATTTTATATTTATTGGATGTGCATATGCATTTTTACGTGTATAATTACGGGTATATATATAGACATATGACATAAAAAAAGATATTAAGATTTTAATTAGTTCCACCTAGTAAACTAATAGTTTGTAATTAGAATAAAGATTGTTCTTTTATTTTAATAGAAAAATCAGGCTACTAAGATAAGAAAATATTATTATTTTATCATCCGAGTTACTACATCCGTCTCAAGATAACTTGAACACTGGAAATGACACGCAAACCAAGTAAAGTGAATTTTAGTGAGTTTAAGTGGAATAAAATAAAGGTGTTGTGGGTGTATTAATATTATATTTTTGTTTTCGTTTTAGGAGTGTTCAATTAATGTTGGGACGTCCAAATAAGACAAGTGTTCAAGTAATGTTGGAACGGGGATTATATTTTTAGTTGTATATGTATAAATAAATGATGTATATTTTAAGTTCTAGAATATACTTAAAAATGTGATTTGTATTTATTGTTGTGGCACAAATTATTTTGAATGTGTCTGTTCGACATATCAGCGGGCCCACCAAGACCCGAATTGACCCGACCCGACAGGAGATCAAGTGCCCAAAAATATGCGGATCCGACAAGACCAAGAGTCAATGTCAACTTTACGAGACAAGACAAGAGCATTTAATATAAAATGGATATAGTTTTAATGTTTGGTCACGGTTGTAACAAAACCCTAAAATAAAGGGTTGTGATGGATTTGTAGTGTTTTTAGCCTTTTGAGTTGGTCATCTATAAATAGAGAACCACACCCCTCATTGTAAACACTCCCAATTTGCTCCCATTTTATCATATATACAAAATCAAATTTAAGGGAAGAACTCAAGAGTTCTTCCCACAATATTCTTGTTCGATTATTTACTTATTTGTGTTATCAAAATTATAAGCTATATTTTATTGTTCTAATCTCGATATTTTAGTACACAACATTTATCATGTGAAAAAAAATCTAGAATAATATAGTGAATAATTGAGGGTTCTAGAGATTTTTTCATCTGTGTTGGGTCTATCATCTATTGAGGGAGTAAAATTATATAAATAGGATAACGCATTTGTAAGAAATTATAAATATTCATTAAATAAACAATTTTTTTTAATATTGTGTAGAATTGATTCAGGTGGTTGATTCCTAAATTGAATGCAATATCATGCTTTTATTATTCGATTTTAGCTTATTATCTTTAATAGGGAGAAAGTTCCCATGTTTTTTTTTAATAAAAATGGATAACTTAAAAAGAAAGACTCACCACTAATTATTAATCAATTAAAAGAAATAACTAAGATCAAGGTTGAAACTGACCAACTTAAATTTGTTGTAAAATATGATGAAAATGCAAGAACACGGATCTTTTATATGATATTTCTATCATTGTTCTGGAGTATAAACGAGTAAAAGAATTCTGGGATATGTGTTCTGTTAACATATCTATTAGTCATATGTGCAACACAAATTGCATTTTACTCATAAAAAATGATATGAGATATACCATTTATAATAATATTACATGAACCTCGAATGTATTTAACTCAAAATCATGTGTGCTTTGGACATTCTGAAAATATGTTTAATGCCTTTATAATGTCTTCTTGTAAGAAAAACATTATCCTGCAAGCAAAACATTTTTTTATAACTTTACCAAAGTAGCCTTATTAAAAGTAGGGATAAATAATACCGTAAAATTATAGTATTGTTAAAATTATGATGATAAAATTTGTAATAATATTTAGTATAATAATGAGAAGTAGTTTTAAACTAGTAGAAGCATGATGAGGAGCGATTCAAGAAAAATATTTTTAAGTGCTTAAGTTAATTAATTTGTTGAGTTTACAAACACTTCAAAAGTGCTTGTGATCTCAAAATAAATTATTTTAAAGCCCCTATTTGAGTTTGTAAACACTACTAATTTGATTAATAATAATAATCCAATGAATTTGGAACTCTTCATTTTCAACAAACTAGTCAAAGTTAAGTTAATGTGACAACGATAATCAATCGACATCAGGACTTTTATAAGATCAATAATTAATGCGAATAGTTATATTATTAAATTAAATAAAAAATTATTTTTTATAAAAATAAGCTTATATATTTAGAACATTCATAAAAAAAAATTATATATTTAAAAACGGTTCGATTTTCCTGTTCCACTTTTCATATTCCATTGGTGTTTCATTCCTTTTGGATCTTTAACACATAGACTCAGAATATGGTGATTCGATTTATATTTTTTATTATTTCACGTGTCATCCATCCACACTATGAAATACAAAGTAAAACACCAATTATGAAATAGGTGATCTCATTCCATTTAGAACGAGGAATAGATAAAATGAAACAATTTACGTATTTAGACTTTATAGTACTAAATTTGGGTTGAGTTATGGGTAACGTAATTTAATTAAGAAATAGTGGGTCTCTTGTGCACCCAAGTGCACCACGGGTCATGAGACTTTGGCAACATGTAAATTATATTCAATACTCCAAGTTGTTTTAGTAAAATAATTTGCATGTATAAAAAACACACTTGAGCATTCTCAATCCATACAGAACTTTGTCATATACATAAAATATAATAATAATTAAATTGAATTAAAAATATAAATATTTGAAGTATTTTATATAATGTTAATAGTTGTATGAGACAATATCATGTGTGTGACGAGATTCAATTTAATATTTAAACTTTATTTATATTAAAATGTAATTTAGATATATGGAAAATTCCCCACCTTAAAAGTGCGTCATAGATGGAATTTTTTTTATAAAATTTCTGTAGTAGGTTACACGCGACTCTTGTTGATCAATTTTGCGCTTCTGCTTTGTATAAACACGATTTCTTGTCGAAACTGGGATTTAAAATTGTTTTCCCCAAATTGCGTCAAAAGAAATTGCTTCCCAGATTAGAAAGTTCCCCATTTTCTCGACAATTGCTCTGCAGTTCGCGCCCAGGTCGGTGCAAGTTCTAGTTATTTTCGTCTTTTGATTCAAGAATCCTCGTGTTTTAGAACTGTTTTTGGAGATAGGTTGGTAATCAGTTGCATACTATGTAAATTCGAAATTTGATCTTGAATGCTACTAGGAGTTTTATTTCTTGCGCCTGATTTTGTGTTGGAATGGCGATTTAAGGAGATGGTGCCTGTTTGTGTCTAGTTATGTGCATAATATTTATTTTTTATTGGCCATTTGGTTTTAATTCCTTGCATGATATGATTTGATATCTTCGTTGGAGGAAACTTTAAGCTGTAAATGATCTTGCTATAGGGCTCCTACATTTTGTTTGCTTGGTATATTGGTATTTTTTTTTTTTGCCATTTCTAGAGTGATTTGGAGTAGCTGTAGCTGATCTGAATAAATCATCCAACTAGAAACTTGATTTAATAAATTTTTTATTATGTGGGCCTTCAATATAAACATGGTTTTGAATTGCAATGGTGAAAGATGACAATATTTGTATACATCAACGTGATTGAAGACTTTTTAGTATGAATTGTGTTTTTTATAGAGATAAGTCTAGGCTTATACGGATGGATCTGTTTGTTTGCTGTCACACACGAAATCCACAATTGAATTCATAGGATGAGCTATTTTTCTAATGCTTTCCCCGTGTGCATAATTTTGGCTATAATGGTGCTAATAATGTGAAATCTGAGTAGTCTTATTTGTTGTAAAAGTGTTTTCCTTTTTTGGAAAACCTTGTTGTGAAGGTGTTGGTAAGCATAAGTTGCAGAAAATATATGTTATCAGAATGGATCATGTCCATGAATAAGAATAATACCAAGCATTGTTAGTAGGAATGTAGGATCAAGAATGCAGTTCTTATGTGGAATTTGATATAAAAAACATTTTTCATTCGACTCTTTTTCTGATTCTTGTTGCAGATTTCTACCCAAGCTCAAGAACAGGAAAAAGCTGTGATTTCGTTTGTGTTGAGAATTATGGTGGGCAAAAAGTCATATGTGCCACCACCTTATGTCCCCATAGGACAGTCAGACGCAGAAGCAGATTTAGTGCCCTCTGCAGATGCCACACTGCAGCAGATCCAGAGTGGGACGGGCCAATGGTCTTCGGGAATCTGTGCTTGTTTCGATGATATGCAGAGCTGTATGCTACTTTCTGCCTTGTCATCTTGATTTATCAGAAGCAAAAAAAGTGAATGAAAGGTGCTTAATTGTATAGTGCTAGAACACATATGGCAAGCATCCCCTGTGTTTACTCCATTCTAATGGAAATCATGTCTTAAATTTATAAAAAAAAAGTAAATATATGTGCAGTGAAGACTAAAGAATTCCACAGTGTTCTTGACTTATCTCACTTAAGATTGACGTCCCCGGGTAAATACTGATCATATTATTTTAAGGTATGTTTGTTTTGGGATTATAGTGGGCGGGGAAAATCCCGGACTTTGAAATCCTAATATTTGAAAATCCTGATGAATAGTTAAAATGTATCTTTGTTTTGGAATTTTAAAGGATAGGAGAATAAAAAGATAGACAATATAAGTGAATTGAGAGGAAAAAATATAGAGTGCTGGTAGTTGATAGAGCAGAGTTGGATTTATAGGATTTCAAAATTCTTACTCTAATTCCTGAAACAAACAGAAGTTTGGAATCGCAAAGTCCAAAGTCTGGCCGGGCTAGTCGCGAATAAAACCATACCATTAGGGACCTCACACAGTTCTATGAAGGAGATTGTATTACATTGTGTGGGCAGGAAATGTTTTTAAATTTTAATAAGTCAATTAGTATTTTTATGTGCCGCTTACTTTTTTCAATGTTTAGACAGCATTGCATATTGTACCAAGTCAATGTGCTTGTACATTTAAAAAAGCATTGTTCCTTTATGTAACATAACATGCTCATAATTAAATATGCATGGTTATGATCTGAATGATTTGTGATGCATTCATATTGGCGAGATATTGAGTTTTATGTTCCCTAGAAAATCTAGTTTAATTAAATAGGTGCTAATGACTATTATGTATTTGATGCCCTAGAAACTGACATCTTTCTCTGCTCAGGTTGTGTTGGACTTTTTTGCCCATGCTATCTCTTTGGGAAAAATGCAGAGGCTTTGGGGTCTGAAACTCTGATGGGATCGTGTATGATGCACTTTATTTTGTGGGGTCTTGTTAATTCTCTTTGCTGTGTGTTTACTGAAGGTGTTATGTTGGGTTTACCTGGGTGCTTTGTTGCATGCTATGCTTGTGGTTATCGAAAGACATTACGGTCAAACTACAATTTGCAGGTATGTTTTTTCACCTGTTCGGTATTTCATGCTCTCATGTAGTCGCGTTCACATGCTTAAATCAAGAAAAAACACCAAAATATGTTTTCTTTTTCCACAATTTTTGGCTAGCATTTCTTTTCTCAATAAGGAAATACATGAATATCTATTGTCTGCCAATCTTATACTAGAAAATTTTAGTTTCTGATTTGTGAGTCGCGATTGCCCCTGAAATATATTATTGACGCTGGTCCCTCACTACGTTTGTACTATCATTAACCATGATCGGTTTTCAAAAATCAAGTACCACTTTGTTTAGGTGAATTCTAGATCTAGTTGATCCATTTTGGCATCATGATATCACCATAATATATCAGAGAAGAAGCTTTTCATACTCCTAATTCTTCATTTTTCCGACAAAGTAAATGCTTCTCCGTGGATTCTTGATGCAGGAAGCACCATGTGGAGATTTTGTCACACATTTCTTCTGCCATTTATGTGCCTTATGTCAAGAATACAGAGAAATCCGTGAAAGAACTCAGGACCTCATTTCCGTTGGCCAGGATATGGTGGAAGTGACGGCCCCTACTTTACAGAAAATGGAACCAGCCTCCACAGAATAACCTGTTCGTTACCACGACTCTTTCCACTTCGTATTTTTTATATCTAACCGTGACTTTTGATCTTACAATGATGTTGTTCGGTTTCAATTCTCTTGAACATGAGTTTCTGTATTTGAATCATGTCTCATCTTTTAAGGCGATCATGTTTGCTAATTCCATTTAGCTCTTAATTCCATTTTGTTGCAAATTATATTTACTAAAATCGTAATCTGTTGATATAAGAGTTGTAGATTGGTGTTTTAATTTTGCATGATATTCATTTGCATTTTCTACATGAAAAAAATCTGAAAGTGGGGTCCAGTTAGATTGGGTATAAGAGTATAAATTCTGTTGTGCTATTATTGTACGAGGGATAAGTGGGGTGATGGGATGAGGCTATAGATTTTTGGAGATATTTATACTCTAATTGCACTGATGCACAATTAATATTTGCTCAATGAAAAAAACTAATACTGTAATACTGCTGTTTAGTGAGAACGACTGATATTAACCATCTAATACCTTTTAGTAAAAAAATTAATACTATTTAAAGTTGTATTAGAGTTGCACGGTGTAACTGGTATATTGAAGTATTTGCCTTAGTTTTTTATCATACTAAGGGCGTGTTTTACATTTGAAACAGCTTCCAGAAGCACTTATTTTCAAAGCTCCCTCTCACAGCTTTTGAAAATAAGTGTTTCTGCAAGCTGTTTTAAGTGTTTCAAAACACACCCTAAATTCTTTTGGCATATGCACTGGGGTTGGCGTAATAGTCGTTGAAGCGAGGTTTAGGTTCGAGCCCCCCACCTCATTTGTATCTGAAAAATAAAACAAAGAAAAGAAAAACCTTTGGGCATATGCTGTAAGTAGCATTTTATGCCACCAGAAAAGAATATCAGTGCAAATTCCTATTCCTACATCAAATTGACGTATTCATGGGTGTTGGAAATTCTGTTTTCTGCTTCTGATTCCAAAAATATCACATCAGATTCTCTACTCAGAATCGTGTTGCATTTTCAGCAACATTAAAGCAGTGAGTATAGAGATGATGTTATCATGTTATATTTGTTGTATGATGCATATTAATGACATAAACCATGAGATTTGAAACATGATGCTAAATACACTAGGGGATAAAACACAATATTCAACATGGAAAGGACGGTACACTTACGTATGAGACCGGCTCATACAATTTTTTGTTCCAAAATTAAGATAAAAATATATATATAATTAGGTAAAATTATAAGAAAGTTGGGCATAAAAAAGCTTGGGGTGTACGAGAAGAGTTAGATAATACGTTAGATTTCCACCAGGGAAGAATATCAAGTTGTTTGGTATATTTGTGGCAAATGATAGAGAAGTATAATTCCCATCCTTCAGGAAATAGAAAAATAGAAAAGGTGATCAAGATCAACTTGTTTGATTCTTTCGATATGCATAATATATTCCATCTTTTCTTGATATATAATACTACTCTTTAGTCTTTATACACAAATTTTAGTTATATAAATAATCAAAATAAATTGAAATACACATATGTTTGGTGGCTGTTTCAAGCTGCAGGCTCCTGTATCCAACGCTCTGTCTGTAAGTATCACAATTTTAGTTGAATAATCAAAACGCCATAATGCATATTGGAAAAGCTTATTCTATGTTTAAATTCTGTGTGTGTGTTTCTGTTTTTATTTTTATTTTTTTATTTATAAATAATATACAGATTGTGGAGCTTTTGGTGCATATGGATTGTGAAGGATGCGAGAAAAGAATACGAAGAGCAATTTCTAAGTTGCATGGCAAGACTTTCTTTTATATACTTTGATGTACATATATTTATTTACATAGGTTTAATTGAGATAAAAAAGTTATTGAATGGTTGAATTTTATTTGAGGAAATGAATTTCTGATGACTTAATGTTATACTGATTTTCTTCAGGCGATATATTCTATAAATTAAAAAAAAAAATCTATAGAATAGAATGACGAAATTCAAACCATATATTTTTTTTGAAAGGACTCAATTCAAAACATATTAATGACTCATAACTTGGTCCATCAAATTAACCGCAACAACATATAGTAGTGGCCCCGGTACATAGTGCACTCTATAGTATATTTTATATTTTATAATTTATTGTATTAAAATTTACATCTTTTTACATTGAAACGTAATAAAATATAATTATATATTTTAGTATGACAAATTACAATATATAACAAATTTTAAAATTTTAAAATACACTATATAATGCACCTAATACTGATTACTCCTACAAGAAAATGGTTCGCCCGGTGGGCCTAGGTTCTTAATCTGCGCAATTATGCCTTTTTCAATCTTAATTCATCATTAGGCCTGAATCTTCTGGGGTTTCAAACATTCGGCCAAGGCTTCCCGTTTATCATTAATTTTTCATTTTATGATCGCATTTATCATTAATTTTTAAATAATGCATATCATAACTTTACGTTTAGATTAATTCCATTAAAAATAATATTATCATAACTCCTGTAAAACTAGTTTATAGTATAAAATTTATAGTATTACACTTATAAATTAATACCATAACACTTATCAAATGATATCATTGTACTTATAAACTGATATCATAACATTAAATGCTATAATTATTATTTTATAACAGTAATAGTATCAATTTTTTAAGTGTAATAGTATCAATTTCATAGTATATACGAAATTTCCGAAAGGAGTGTTTAATTCCATATCAAGAATATTGTGTGTTTTTAATGATCGAAAATAACTATGCAGGTGTAAATAGGTTGGAGATAGACATGGAGAAGCAAAAAGTAACAGTAACAGGATATATGGACAAAAGAAAGGTCCTAAAAGTGGTGAGAAGAAGTGGTAGAAAAGCTGAGTCTTGGCCATTTCCATATGACTCCGAATATTATCCCTATGCTTCTCAATATTTAGAGGAATCAAATTTCACATCATCATACAACTACTACATGCATGGCTACAATGAAACCATACATGGCTACTTCCCTGACCTTCCTTACCAATCCATCGATGATCGGATTACGTATCGTTTTAGTGAAGATAATGTCCATGCATGCATCGTCATGTGATCCCAACATGCATGCATCCATGTGCATATATATACTTTTGTGTTTATGTATATATGTGATCTCAACATGTATAAATGGATGCCTGCATGCTTCTATCATTTTTACTAAAATATGCGTTTAATTATCTAAAATTCGTCTTTTTTTAAAGCCATTAATTTTGATTTGTCATATATACCCCTCATCTATTAAAAGTTATTTTATCATTTCAAATACTAATACAAAATTAGCTCACTAAAATACGAGTGAAATAGCAACTGTGAAAACTGATATAAGACAGGAGTAGTAGTATAATTTTATCTGCATATCATGCTCTATTGCTTCCTTTTTATAATTTTTATAATATCATTATTCTATTTGCACAACCTTGATGGGTTAACCCAAGCCCAACTTGTACAGGCCCAGATCAACGCACATATGTGTGGGCCGTTTCTGTTTCTCTATGACCCCATACTCCAATTTAATAATGGGCCAGGTTACTAGCACCCCCATTTTTGGAAATACACCTCCTTCTACTTTTTATTTTAAAAGTAAACGTATAAAATATCAAAGTTACCCTTTTATTCTTTTATTTTCATTGAAATTAGTTAATACACCAACCCCCAAGAAAAAGAAGAACGACAGACGTGAAAAACTTAGAAAACAATAAATTAAATATTTCATTAAAAAAATTGTTGATATATTTTATTTTAGATCTATTCGGGAAAGAAAAATAAAAAAGACCAAATATTTCGAAATAATTTTTTGAGAAAAATAAAAAAATTCGAGGAAAAAATCCGAAAATTTGTCCCAAATTCATTTCCAAATCAATTCGAACAATTTTTTTGAAAAAAATCAAAATATTCGGAATTTTTTTTCCAAAAAAATATTAGAATTTCGAAATTTATTTTCGAAACATATAACTATTTTCATAAAACCAGATCCGAGATTTACAAGAAAAATTCTTTACGGCAACCAATAAAATAAAAAAAAAAAACCTATATGTTTAGATGGTTACATCATGTCCGAAAATGACATCGAGGTGGGGGATTAAAGAAGAAGTAGAAAAAATGTGGGGATTGGATCTACCATAAGGAGCGAGATAAAAAAGAAATGAAAAATGAAGAAAAAGGGAGTGATGGGGGATGTGAGTGAAAAAGGAAAGGGGGTGGGGTGTTTGAGGAGAAAATATCATAAATGGTCCTGTAACTTTGTTCGATTCCAAAAATAGTCCTGTAAGTTTTTATTTTATCAATTGTGGTCCTTTTGGTTTCAATTGTAGTCCTTTTTGCCGGATAATTTAAAACTTGATCGGAAAATTGACCTAACTTTTTATTCTGATTACATTGACTGTCGCCACCACTCTCATTTGAACTGTCTTTCATCAAGGAAGAAAAACCGTCAATCAATTTCATGTTTTGATTACACCTCCCCCGTGAATCGCAACTTCAAAATCACGAATTACATTCATTATCGTGGCTAATTTCGAGTGATTTACGTTGAGGCGAGGGTCGAAACTTATACTATTTTCTTCCTTTCATTGAACCCGTCATTTCAATGTTTTTTCCGTATTATTTTGTGTGCTACATCATATTTTCGGCCATTTTCCGGCTAAAATTTTCAATTTTCCAGTGAAAAGGACTACAATTGAAACAAAAAGACCACAATTAATAAAATAAAAACTTACAGGACTATTTTTGGAATCGGATAAAGTTACAAGACCATTTGTGATTTTTTTCTCGGTGTTTGAGCGTGCAGGTGTTTGGGGGTTGGCGGGCGGGGTGGCGGGAGGGGGTTGGGTTTGGGGAGAAGTGGGAAGGGGAAAAGAAGAAAGAAGAAGAAGGGGTGCGTGTGTGAAGACCGAAGGGAGGCAGAAGGTGTGAGAGAGGGAGAGAATTAGGGTAGACAAGTAGTAGGGTATTATAAAATTTTTAGCAAGAGTGTACTAATCATGTAAGGGTCCATTTACCTTGAGTGATTAGGTTGAATAACAATTAATTATTTAATATAGTCACTTATTTGCTTTGATTGATGTTTTTTTATTTACTATCCCATAACCCGGGAATAACCCGTAAAATCTCAATTTAGGTGGATAGTAAATCCCTCCAAAAGAGATGTGATTATTTATTTTTCATATTGGAATGCATGTATTTTACCAATATAACCTTATTGTAGCCATTGTGTTTTCTTTTAGTACACGATTTTGAGAGCTTTGCCAGAAAATTGCGAAATGAGAAAAACAAAATCCCGCTACCGTTATCGGTGCCGGAGAAGAAAACACGACGACCACTTCAGAAATTCCTAAAAATTGGAAATAGATTCGTTTTCATTTTGAAAAGGCTTTACAAGGTTGATTTCTTCTAGAAAAATGAACTAGGTTGATTTTTAATGTATTCTATGTTTCTGGAATTTCAGTATATGAGGCAATACGAACTCCTATTTTTCGTATTTTAGTAGTTAAAAATTTTGGTTCATGGTTGGTTTCTGAAATTATTAATTAATTCCTTAATAAAGCAATTGAGAAAAAGAGGAATTTGGGGAAACAAATGAAAAAAGGAAAAAAAATTCAGTCTGTATGTTGGGGCATGAAGAAAATCTTGAATCTTTGAACAACAAATCTACACCACTGATTTTGTATACAGATCCTTGCGCAACAATTTTTGGAACTACGATTTCAATAAATTGGGTTAGATTTCGGCAATATTTTTTTTCTCAAGGTTATATCGCTAGTTTTGTATTAAACATATTCCAACAAATCCGCATTGCTAGGAAAGAATAACTCCAATAATATTGTTCTTAGATATGAATAATATTGACTGTGTTGTTCATGTGGACGATGAATTTCTGTTGCTATAAGATTCCGGGAATGAATAAGAATTCCTTTTTGAAACGATGAAGGCGGAAATGGAGATAAAGGTTGAGATGAGGGCTATTTCAGTAAATGATAGAATTGAATTTTATCTAATTCACTGGAAGTAAATGGGTGATGAGATATGAAAATTTAATGTTATCCTCTATTTTTATCCCACTTTATCTTATCAACTCTAATTCTTATTTTCAAAGTAAATAGAGCTTAAGAGGTGTATTAATTTATGTGGTGTATTTATTAAAAATGGGGCGAATAACCTATGCCTTTAATAATTCTAGTCAATTTAGTAATTTCAAGATAAAACTCAACCCTAAAGTGGAAGTGAAATAAGTAAATATATAAACACCAAAAGTTTTTGAAGAAGACATATGGAAAATATTAATGGGTTAATTCACGCTTGTTCAAGAATAAAATAAATTAGCATTAATTGTTATACTAACATATTTTAAATACATAACACTTGTTATACTGATATGTACAATATATTTCAATATAACAAGTTGTATATTTCAATGCAACAAGTTACATATTTTTTATGAAATAAATAATGCACTTGGTGCACATAATATTTAATCTTTTGCGTGTATATCACCTCCAAAATGGGAGAAAAATCAAAATAAAGAAACAATGATGAAGGGGAATTGCTTGCTAGATAATACACCTTTCCTGTATTTCAAACAAATCTGTAAAATTGCTGCTTTTTTATGACTACATGATTTGTTGCCACCTCAAAATTATAATGGACCACTCCTCTAGGTTTTATATTGGTAGATTTTAAATTATTGGACATGTGACCCAAACAATCTGTGACAATTAAAGTTTGTGCGTGCGTGCGCGGCTATATGAATTTATATGACTTGCCAAAAACTCTGCCCAACTTTTGGAAAAAAAAGTCAAATTTACTTGTATTTTATTGCGATGTCAAAAAAACATATTGATGAGTAATGTTGAAAAGATTTAACAAGTGCATGAATCTGGAGTAAGTTTTATGCCCTTCTGGATGGTTCACTGTTCGGCTAAAGTAAATATTTTGTGTCATATATTTTATATGATGAAAAATTAATCTTTTGTGAGAAATGAGATGTGAGAATGCAGATTAAAATGAAATTAATGAATACTCCTTTCAATTCATAATAATTGTTGTTTTAAATTTTTAGATAGGAATTAAAAAAATTTATAAAATAACACATATAATCTTATTGATTACTCCATTAAGGTAGTATTAGAATTGTGCAAAATTGATTAGATAATTGGAGTAAGTGTTAAGGAAATTAAATAAACGAATTACTATCACACATCTCTACAAGTTCGGACCTTTAGATGCAGGCTCATGTCCAAGCCCTGGGTCCGATTCCCGTTGAAAGCGACTCCACCCAAATTAAGTTATCCACTCGATGGGCCTTCTTCAAATGATGGAGTAAGAGAGAGAATTCAGCAACACGTCCTGAGTTTGATTCCCGTAGAAAGCGACTCCACCCAAAGGCCTCCTCCAAATGATGGAGTAAGAGAATTCAGTCCACGATTGAGATGGACTGTTAGAAAAATTAAATAAACGAATTAATTCTATATCTCTTTATAAGTTCTGACTTTTAAATGAGATAATATTCTTTTTGTAAGATAGAAAAGGAAAAAAAAAATATGTAAAACAACAATCAATTAGAAACAAACACCTTCTCTTAAAATAACAAACACTATGATCGGAGGGAGTATTATTTATTTATTTATACATCATTTGATTTTGGTTTAAATTTTTATTAATTGATATATTTTGATCTGTCTTTTATAAAAGGGGCTTACAAATATCTTCTCAACTCTCTATTAAGATACTGGAGTATATGTTATACGAGCCTGTAAAACAATATTTATTATGATTTGGTTTATAAATTTAGTCAAACATCAACAGAATGATCAGTAACTTCAGTTGGTAATTTATGAGGATGAAATTTAATATTTAAGATTCAACGCTGATGAGTTGAAAATTTATGAAGCTTGTGAAAAATGCCAAATTCCAGTCTTGCAAAGGTCTTTGGAACTTAGTTGATTGTTGAAGTACTACATGATATTAAAATGGAGATTAAGAAAAAAAGAAAGAAAACAACATAGGTGTAAGTGCGTTCACACTTCACAAACATTAAAATTAATAGTGTTTTGTAAAAATATATTAATTTTTTTATGGACAAGATCAACATTGTTAAGACGAAACAGAGTGCATGGATGTTTTCTCTTCATCGGAGGACGAACCGCGCGCATTCACTAATTATAATGTGTATTACATAAATTGTATATATCCAAGTTTAATAATTCGTAAATAATACTACAAGACAGTTCTTATACAGCGGTTTTAATTAATTTCGATAAAATTTATATGAGACGTCACGGTGTTATATATAAGACATATCTCATCACAATATTAAAATGACTCATAACTTCATTGGGCTAATTAATCATATTTAGAAAAGAAAATATGATTTAGATATTAAAATTGAGCTTGATATATAAGATCATCGCACACTCTCTGTCTAAATATTTAAACTTATTATTCAATCGTGTCGCCCACCTAATTTGCTAATTTGGACGCCTACTCTTGATTAATTTCTCTTCTTCTGAATTCCGTTTAAATTAATTTGTAACTAAATGAAAGTAATTATATACATACTTTAATTCACAAATACATAAAGCATCTAATTAAAATTTATACTTTACTGAGCACAAATATATCCAGTTTACAACACTATCTATCATATCCTCGATTTTAGACGGTCACGCTTTTTGTAATACATTTTAAAAATTAAAAAATAAAACAATTTAACCATCACACACACAGGAAAAACATCACAATATTCCTTTTCTTTTTCCCCTATTGCATATAATAACCAAAAAAATAAACCTAAAATTTTCACCGACAAAGATATTCAATGACAAACAATTACAATGTGGCACACTATTATGTCAAAAGAATTTCAATCAGTCCCTTTCAACTTTCCACTAAAATATCATTAAAAAAAATAATAAAAAAATACCCATAGATGCAAGAAAAAGTAGTCGGTGTAACTGTGCAAGGTACGAGTCTATTTATTCCACATCTAGGGAATTTAATCAACAATTATTTAATTCCAACTCGGAATAACTAACATGATAATGACAACAGTTGAGACATAGTGAAACCTATAGTTTATATCATAGAATAATATATACGGTTACGTCGATGGAATAATTAGGCAACATTATTGAAAATCGGGGACTAATATTATTATAATGTCGTTAAAGTATAAGACAAGGGTATTAGTTTCGTAACAACCAAAATAGGTTCGATAATTAAGTGGTTTTTAGTTGAATTTATTTATGTGGACAATCACATTGTCTCGAGTTGAGCTTTTTTGTTTGGATTTAGGGATGTATACGTCCCCTTTTGTTAAGATTTTCAAACCTAATTTTGGACACTTTTGTGATTTTTAACCCTAGGTAGAATAAATTAATGGTCGATTTCAGTTCTTGGAAATGCAATTAAGGGATCTGATAAAAACAAGAAGAACAAAACCTGACATGCTTGTTTTTGTTTAATCCTAGACTACAAAGAAGGCATGGATAGATTTGATGTAAAAAATGGTTAAATTATTCCAATGTAATTTTCGGTACACGCGTAATTAAACGTTTTTTATTTTTTTTACGCGCAAGTGTTATTTTGAACATGACCCCAAAAAATGGAATGAGATCACTTATTTTATAATTGGTGTTCCATTGTATATTTTATAATGTGAATGAATGACACATAAAACAATAAAAAATATTCAACAAATCACCATATTTTAGATGAATGTGTTAAAAATCGATTAGGGTGAAATATTAATAGAATATGAAAAGTGGAATCAAACCGCTAAAAATTTGATAGTAAGTGTGCTTAATAGGAATTTAATTATGAAAATTTTACTATTATTACAAAATTGAAAATTTGAACGGCAAAATTAAATCGAAACTATGCCAATGAGTGAATACTCCCATTCAACTCAGGTATCTATAGACTATAATTGAAACAGTAGAACATTCAAATAAATGTTTTATCTTTATAAATGACGCAAATATATAGCTAGACCTACCAAGTTACCAACGTAGGTCAAATTTCAAATTTATATACAATTTTTTTTAGAACACGACTATACATACTGAATCTCTAATAATGCTTTTAATCTCATGTAACATTTAAGCCAAATGGAAAAAATATTGAAATCATTTCATTTAACCTTAATTAGAAAAAAATGCACTCTTGAATCTTGATCTGAGGACTAAACACATTTAGTCCATAATTCAGTTTTTTATTTGACTTCTTCAACCTTTATTTTTTAGAGTCACAACAAACTCAAAATAGTTCGATTTTGAATTTTCATTCCCGATTCGTCTGGTGGTGCACTTAGTGCCTATTTTATAACTTAACTAAAAAGATAAAAACATTTATTTTTTTGAAAAACTGTAATATAAAAGCTTTAAAAATAAATGCTTATGAAACATTTTTAATAGTTAGAGGTGGATTTCAGTTATCATTAAAAAAAAAAGTCGAACTTGCAATCTAATTAGATATTTCAAATAACATGTACACTTCTAATCCACCCTAACGGTTGTGTTAAGTGCACCATTAGATTTCCGCACCCAAATAACGCATTTTCTATTTTTTGCACAATATAAAAGCATTTGAGACAAAGACAAAACTTATATATAACGATCAGAAAATTTTAATAAAAGTCAGAAAAAGGAAGAGAAATTATGAATTTCATTATATTTTTCAAGTAAATATTTTTGTTGTTTTGTAAGGCAAGGATCTGAATCCTGATTTTGTTTCTGAAGAAAATAGAAGAGGTTAAAAGTTTTGGCTTGTGATAGTTTAGTTTTGATTCCCTCTGTAGGTAGTCATTCTTTTTCAACAAAGACTGCAATTATGCCTTTTGTCCAAATCTAAAAAGTGACATCTTTAATTACTAGCTAATCTTACACGCACTTTCGGATGAAATTTAGATGGTCCAGAGTTGGTGGTGGAATAGTAATAAAAATGAATATAGAGTGATTATAGTGATTATTAAAAATACAAATTAAATATTTATTTTATACGGAGACGATTCTGAAGGAAAAATAAAATCCTATTATCATTTTTATTGATTTTTTTTGTTAAAACACCACTCTTATTAGACAAATAATTATACTTTTCACATTGTTGTAGACTGTAGTTGAATGTTTGATGATTATACCATATACTAGTCTATAACTAGTTTAGTACTTAAAAAAAAAACTGATGTGAACATAACTGATTTTGGCGAGAGAGGCTCGACCTTGTTGGAAAATATTAGTTTTGAGTCTTTTGACCACATTTTAATTAAACATTGAGTGAAGTTTAATAATTTACTTTGTCAAATATAATAAAATGGATTTGATTTTTTAAAATTATATTTGAATGAATGAGAAATTAATATAATTTAATATGTGAATAAATATATTTGTTAGGGTAATAGTGGCATTTTGCTAGGGTTAGGCAAGAAATAAATGGTTGAATACTTGCTAAATGCAAAGTATTTTATGCACTATTTTCACAGGAGTGTGTCTCTTGTGCACCCAAATGTACTGTGCACTCATGCAACAGAATAATCCATTTAAAAAAATACTTAATTCATTGAATATATTAGATATGTTCTTTGGATACATTGAATAGGGTTAAAGCGAGTGCACAGATCTTAAATCCGTGCACCAATTGTACATGAGACTTTGTCTTTTCACAGTACAATACTATTATTATTGTTTGATTTATTTTTTGGTTTAAAAAAAAATCTTTTTGAAAAGAGAGTGACAAAACAGATTCTGTTTTTTCTTCTCAAAAACCGAGATTGGAGATTTTTAAAAAAAATATTAGAATAAAATAGTAAAAAAAGAGGAGTTACACACCCCAAGTCCAACAGTGTGTGTGTTGCTTAATGGGGCTTCCATTCCCACCATCACCACCCACACGAGCGGTTCTCGATTTCCATGCACACACGCACATACATATATACATACACAATATATCTATATCTATCTATGATTCTATACATATATATATAGAGAGAGAAGGTGGGTGAAGGGAGAGAGAGGGTACAGGTACAAATTATGGTTACTACTAGTTATTGAGAAAATATTGGGAGACAAAAGGAGAGTTATTATGAGAGACTGTGTGTGTGTTTTTTTTTCTTTCACATTTCTTGATTCCAATCTCTTTGTTTTGTTTTCTGTGCTTTTTCTGTTCAGCCATTTCATTGTTTTCCCTTGATTATTCAGAGTCCCGAGAATAATTTCATTTTTCTCAAATTTCCCCTGTTTGGTTGTCAAAAAAGGCATCATTTTTGACATCTTTCACATCCGGGCCTTGATTTTTTCTGGGTTTTCAGTCACATTATGAATCTGATCAACGGTGGTAGTAAATCAAGAAAGTTAGCGCACGGGGACAGGGAAATGACATTTTTAGCCCCGCGGCTTCATCTGGGATTTTTTCATGAGACTACGGATGATTCTTCAATGGAACAGAGTGATTTGAAAAACCCATGTTTTTTCCGTAATGGAGGGTTTGAATTGGAAGAAATTGGGAAGAAAAATGGGCACACGAAGCTGTGTGCGAGAGGCCATTGGAGGCCTCATGAAGATGCTAAACTCAAAGAACTTGTTGCCCAGTTTGGCCCCCAGAATTGGAATCTCATTGCTGAAAAACTTGAAGGAAGATCAGGTACTCATTCTCAGAAATCCCTTTTGTTTCCTTCCAAAATTAGTAACATTTTGCAACTAAGACTTTATAGTAAAACAAGTAATACCTTTTAATGAAACAACTAATACCTTTCAATAAAACAACCAATACTGTTAAAAACTACTCTGGTTTACCCAAGACTGCCTAAAACTGTTTAAACTTTATAGTAAAAAAAACTAATATCTTTTAATGTAACAACTAATACTTTTCAATGTAACAACTAATACTGTTATAAAATACACTGATTGATTGCAGGAAAGAGTTGCAGATTGAGGTGGTTCAACCAGTTGGATCCGAGAATAAACAGAAGGACATTCAGTGAGGAAGAAGAAGAGAGGCTGTTAAGTGCACACAGCGTGTATGGGAACAAGTGGGCCATGATCGCAAGGCTATTCCCAGGAAGAACTGACAATGCTGTGAAGAATCACTGGCATGTGATAATGGCCAGAAACCACAGAGAACATAACAGTGTTTACAGGAGAAGAAAGCCCTCTTTCTCTCACATCCAAACCACTGCTTTCTCTCTCATCCCAAACTCTCTCCAAATCCCTAACAATGCTTCCACCACTGATGATGAATCTGCTGTTTCCACATGCACTGATCTCTCTCTCACCCCTTCTTCTGCTAGGCCACCCACTCAATTTCTCATCAATCTTGCAAATGGTATGAATCTTGAGATTCTAGTTTAATTTCATGTGTTGCAACTAATACTTTATAGTGAAAAAACTAATACCGTTTGATGAAACAACTAATACTGTTAAAAAGTAGACATCCCTTAATTTCCCACCCCCCCCAGTTAGTCATCTCATCAATCTTGCATCTGGTACGAATCTTGAAATTCTATTTTAGTTTCCTTATTTGCAACTAATACTTTATAGTGAAACAATTAATACCTTTTGATGAAACAACTAATACCGTTTAAAAGTACACACTGAATGAAAACCATTTGTCTTAATTAAGTTTTTGGTGTTTTGCAGGAATGGTTAATGTTAATGGTGGGCATTCAGATTCAAACTCTGATGTTTCTGCATCAGAGTCAGTAGGCTGCAATAGGGCCAATCCCTACATTTGTGAGGAAAATAAGAATGGGAAATACCATGAGAAAGGAAACAACAAGAGCAATATGGCATTCATTGATTTTCTTGGAGTGGGGGCCACTTGAGTGGAGGGGTCCCAGCTAGTTTATGAGAGAGTTCAAAATTAGGTGAGTAAAAACCTAGAGAGAGTAATGATGAGTCTATTAGTCCTAACCTGGTAAAATACCAAGAAGGCTTACCTATTTTCATGGTGTATGTAATAACTGTTGAAAAAAGAAAAAAGAAAAAATATAGTCCTATTTAGTTGCTGTAAAAACAATTGTCTGTGATTTTCTTGCTTCTGAATTTTCTGAGAATGATTCTATCCCTTTTTTCTTGTTTGTATCTAGGGTAGAATACAAATGAGTTTGGTGCAATGAAGCATGTAAACTGGAAAAGCCCAAAGTTTTATTTATTTGTTTAATTGAAATATATTTGATTTTTCCATTTTAGTGTCTTATTGAAACTGATTGATCGCTGAATCTGCACACATTTGATGACTTTTCGACTAACAGCGTCGGCCTTTGCTATGCTTTGTTGACTATCTATATGGGAATATGGCTTTTTTGCATCTTTTATGGGTGGTTTGTTGCATGATTTTGTCCTTTTTCTTAATTTTGATTCCTCCTATTTATTTTATTTATGTGGGGATCATGATGAAATTGTCTCGTAAATCAAACGGAACCCATTTAATTTAGGGAAAAAATTCATATAAAACGGTCTCATATATGAGATGGAGTGTAAATTAGTATAAATTAACATTTTCTTCTCTTAAAATGTTAAAGCGTCAATGTTTCAAATTATGTTCCGTTTCACTGTATGACCGTCTCACACAAGTGTGTCTCTTAATTTAAATATATTGATCTTATTTGTTTTTAAATTTTAATTAAGGTAAAATTTCATAAACAAATAGATAAAACAAGATGGTAATAGGATCCATTTTTATATGTGAGATCGTTTCATATAAATTTTGATCTATTTTGCTGAATTCCAATTTTAGAATATGTGCATGATAATATCATTGAACCAAAAAAAAAAGTTGAACCCCAATTTCTGGTATGTTCCCACATTTTTAGTTTGATTTTTAGTTTGGTATAGGGTGAATAATGCAATTTGTAGAATTTAGTTTGGTAAAGGGTGATATAACTCAATTTGTGAATTCATTTTAAGTAGGGGTGGCCATTTGTGTTTTCACAAAATAAGGAAAAAAAATGAAATTCGGTATAAGAAAAATTAATACAGATCTCCAATAAATTGTCACCCCTGCTTTTGAATAAGCACTGTTTAACTGTGATCATATGCTATCACCCCATATTGTATGATATTATTGCGTTTTATGTTTCTACGACTTCAATTATGTTCGACGTGTATAATATTATTTAATAGATTGATGTACTTAAAATAAATATATATGACAATGATTTTGTTGATGTTTCGAGGTGGGGTGGGGTGGTAGGGTAAATCACATGAAACATTAATTAATCATTGGTTATGTAGATATGTAGGGGTCTGCTCTATGGTGGCCCCTATTATATAGTCTTATTGGGATGCTGATTATAGCAATGTTTTCATAACCGAATCGGTGATCGAACCAATCTGGCATTTCGGCGGATTCGGCCGGTCGGATCGATTCAAACCGTGATTCAACCATTTTCTATATTTAGTTAAAAAAATAAAATAAGTATACACCTACAAAAATTTTAATATATATTTTATAACTTTTCATATTATATTTTATAAATTTTGTCCCACCTCATACATTTATCCCACATCGAAAGTGTTGGAGAAAAATGTGAGAGGAATATAAATTTAAAATTTTAAATATTTAATATAAATTAATAATTTATTTTTTTTTTTAAAAGAAAAAAATCGATTATTTCCGGTTGAACCTGGTTTTGACCGGTTCAACCCGGTTCAACCTGAAATCCGGTTATATAGTGTTTTTTAACCGGGTTACCAGCCGGTTCCCGGTTCAACCGGTTGAACCGGCTGGTTCAACCCGGTTTTGAAAACAGTGGATTATAGTATAATTTTGGAAAATATAATAAATACAGCTTAGATCATGTATCTAATTACTCCTACTACGTATTATTATGGGGTTGTGTTTGCTTTTATATAGTATATAATATGAATAGAAAAGCACAAAGATAATTACTACCTCCATCCCTTAAAAGTATGCTCAGAGGGTTAAAATAGGTTTTATGAAAATGTAGATTAAGTACATTTATAAATAACATAATTGAATTTGAGTAAAGTATAATGATAACTTGAGTAATTAAGTGATTGTTGGACTATGAACATACAAAAAATTGTGTCCATAGACGAACTTAATTTACCTTTCCATAAAACCTGTTTCAGCCCTCTGAGCATACTTTATATAGTGAATGATCAATTTAAAAAATCATAGAGAGTGAATAATATTTTATAAGATAATTAAAAACTTGTGTGAAATGATCTCATAAAACTCATTTCGTGAGACCAAGCTTCATATAGTTACTAATAATTAATCCGTAAGCATTTCACTCATAGGTTATAACTATCATTTAGAAAAAATTCCCGCTAATCCCGTCCATTGTCCCAAGATTAAGAAATGATAATGTTTTAAATTTAAAATGATAGTCATTGTAACGAAAACAATGCCATCTGAACTAATAATTATTACAAGAGGGTGTTTTTTAAAAAAAAAAAAAAGAGTTGTATATAATTATATCAAAATGTAGAGTGAGTCGTTTGTGCACATTCAAGTGCACAGTACCCTCATGCAATAGAATGATTCATTTAAAAAAAATATTTGACCATTGAATATATTAGACATGTTCTTGGATATATATATATATGAATATATGGATAAGGTTGGGACGAGTGCACATATCTTAAATTCATTCACCAGTTGCATATGAGACTTTGTACAAAATGTATTATACTCCATACATTTGATTACTTACGATTTTGGAAATCTAAAGCACGTAGAAAAGAGGATCAAGATCGAAAAAAATAAAGCAGTAAAAAAAAATGCTCGGCCCAATCCTCAAAAGTAAAGAAGAAGCCCGATTAGCTGCCCATGAATAATTAAACACAACAATTAACTTCACCAAAAATCATGAAAAAAAGAAAAGAAGGAAGAATAAAAAGGGATGTCCATTCGTAGCAAGTATTCACATTTGGACCTAATTATTAATTAATGGTTGTCCATGAATGCAGATGGGCTTATTCCAAATTTAATATTCGGCCCATCAATAATTGTTTGCTGCCGATTTTTGAATTCATTTGCGCCATAATTATCTGATAAAATTGAGAGAGAATCCGCGCAGTAGAAAAGAGGAAAAGGGCAGATTCCATCCAACGCACACTGAAGAGTTTCAGCAGAAAATATTCTCAAGATTATTTTAGAAGATTAAGGGGGCCGATGCATGAGGTTTACTACATCTATTTATATTTCTTTTATTTTTACTGTTTAACTACATTAATTAGGTTTCTATCTTCTTTTATGGTATTGATTATATACATATGGATTTTTATAAATACGAATCTCAATTATTCATTTTTATGAATTATAATTTTATTATCGATCAGCAAAGTTTAAGTAATTTGGGAAGGGAAAATCTTATTATCCGTACTAACACCTGACTTATGTTTATGAGGTTATTTAATTTGTAGTAAATTACTTACAATTAAACAAAGCGTTTAAAGCCATATTATTAATATTAATAGTGTTTGAGGAAATGCCAAAACATTTATAGTGTTTAATGAAATATTAAAACAATTTGGGTATAAGGGTCTAAAGGGTGTGAGCATAGTTTATTGTTCTGGAACAATTTGCGTAGAGATCATGTGCGTGGTTTGCAATCCCTTATCACCTATAAATACTTAATACTATGTATTAGCACATGTAGCCCAACTATTTATTAGCCATATTAGCCCAACTAAGATTTTCCCCAACTTTAATGGTATTAAAAGCCACAACATTAATGGTATTAAAAGAAAATATGTGTAATATGTCATTCAAAACTTGAACAACATCAAACTAGCTAAAAAAACAAAAAAAGAATGGATTTTAGAAGAACAAAGCCAAAAAAATTCATATATGTCAAATATATGAATATCCTTCAAAATTTGGACAACATTAAACTAAAAATCGAAAAAGTAACGGATCTGGAGAAACAAAATCAAATTTGAATGGAAAAATAAGTGGAAATTAATATTGAGATGTTTTTTTTTCCCTTTATCATGATGCATACGTAATGTGTGTAAAGGATTTTTAAAGAGACGTGCAAAAGGAACGAAAAAACTGAAATCTCGAAGTATTATTGTTGTGTCTCAGTTCTCAGCCCAAGTGATAAGTGGATTATATTGCGTTATTTAAGTTACTTAGAGTGTGATTATTTGCATTTTAATGTGACTTGTTTCTGTGTTATTCCGCTTATATGTACGTTGATGAGTTAAAGCCCACCTGATCTTTTATTTGAGTTTTTGGGTATTTAGGGCATTTTTGGAGATATAAAAATGTTGGAGAAGGGCCCAAAAATCTATAATATGTATTAGGCCACTAATTAGGCCAGTATTTAGGTATTTGAAAAAGGCCACACGTATTTCAATTGAATAAAATTAAGTGATAAAATCAATAAGCGGATGAGCTTGTTTTTTATTGGGGGCCAAAATCTGAAACCGATGGGCCAGGATTGAGTTTTCTTCTAAAATAACCCTTTTTTTTGTCTCTTTACCAAATTATCACACGAAAAAAGGTAGTAGGGCACGTGATTCAAGGCAGCCACCAGCGGGAGACAAAACGTACGCAAGAAAAAGAGAATTATGGGAGTTTGAAGCAACGGAGAGAAGATCGTTCTTAACTGTAAGTATTTTTCTTCCTAAAACTATGAACTCGCTATTTTGTATTTTTGTTATGCCTATGGACGGCTAAGTTCATTTATTCAAATTCCAGGGATTTCTAAACTTGTATTTGATGATTACGAGTTAATTTAATATCGTTTGTTAAACTTTTATTCTCGGATTATTTATATCATCTGCTTTAACTTCTTGCATGTTAGGATAATTAATTTGGTTTGACCACCTAGGTTATTTTATTCTTGCATGCCTGTTAGTTCGTATCACGTAATCCGTAATTGTTGCGTGTATAAGACAATTGGTAACAACTAGTAAAATTTGCTAGGGTGATATAAATTGAATTCTTTCGAATCGAGCTAGCGTATTCGGGAATTTATTTGACCTTTATCCTAGAGGCTAATGCTTTTACTGAATTAAATGCAACAATTGAACCGATTTATTTATTTTTATAATTTCGCATCTTTCTTTAATTTAAATTTAAAAAAGGTCATTGAAGAGCGTATTTCAATTGAATAAAATTAAGTGATAAAATCAATAAACAGAGCTTGTTTTTTTATTGGGGTCATTAGTCTGAGAGTAAGGTTAAGCAAACGATACTTTTAATTAGAAAAGTCAAAATCTGAGGATGAATGAATTCGTGAATTGCGACCCGGAAGCCTTTTTATTATTAAATGTAGGGGGAATTTGATTACTTGTTATTTCTGCGATATTTAATTACTTGAGTTTTCTTCTAAAAATCCAAAACCCCCTTTTTACTGTCTCTTTAAATTTTACACAATAACGTAATAATTATTTTCACGTTCCATGTGGATCGACCCTTACTTATCCTACTACATTCAAATGGATCGATTAAAAATTTAATTTATTTTTTGGTGTTTGCGACAGCACACCATCCAATGGACAATCGAGAGATACTAAAGTTCACATACTTTGGAAACAATGTCACAGTTCTCAGCCCCAGTGGACAATCGAGAGATACTAGCCAAAACACAATTCTGTAATAAAATAAAACATTGTTTAACACTACGCACGGCCCCATTCAATATTGTGGATAATTAATTTTGAATAACTTCACATATTTTGGGACCAAGGGGCTCGGTACACAACCCCAACGGACAATCCAGAGACATTAACCCAAACACAACCCTCTAATAAAATAAACACAATAAAATTAAGATATATAACAGAAAAGAATAAATTATAAAAACACTTTTTTTTTAATGTAATATAGAGAATATATAAGAAAAGTTGATAGAGATCATTCAGTTGAACTGTCAATCCCACTTGTTCAACCGGTTGAACAGTCAACCGATGCTTAATCCGATTTGATCGCCCATTCAATTATGAAAATACTGCACGAGATATTCAGTATTTTGGATAATTTTGAATAACAAGAAAGTTGTATGGAATGATGAATAAATCTATATAAACGAATTCTCTAATGGAGCAAACTCCAAATAATTTACAATTAATTGCCCTGCTTGCAGCTAGTTTACAACAAATTTGAACTAAAATGAGACTTTCTTCTAGGGATAAAATTATATGATGAAGTTCCAAGTTAAATATGCACAATATCAATTTGACTCATTATATTCTAGACGGTGAAGATATAACAGAGAGATTCCTATTTTCAGAATGAAATTCGTTAGACCGTTTTCACCCAAAATTATGGTAATTATTTCAGTTACCAAAACCAACCGAATATGGATTTTTATAAATGGTAAAATATTAATTTCCATAATGCGATGGGAGTAAAACAAAAGAAAAAATAAAATTCCCAATAATACATGATGGGGAATTTGTGATCATGAGATTGTAATGATGCTAAACTAAAATATAAATAAATAAAATAAAACTGCTAATTTTCCTCCCCAGGTTCTAAAGTTGGATGAAGCTTCCACACAACTCAAGAATCTTGGAACCTGAAAATTAATATGATGAAAATGATTATTCGGTGCACCTACTCATAATCTTAAGAAAAGAAAATTCTAGTAACCACTAACCACATACACATATAAACTGTCAGAAATTAGAAAAAAAAAATCTATCTACAATTCTTCATTAAAATTAATGAAAAGAGAGAGAGAAAAATATAAATTTAAGGGTGACGGTGGTAATGGAATTCAGTGCACAATCACATGAAAAAAAAAAAAAGTAGTAGGGGGTGACGTCCCCTCAATTTTCGATAGAAATGAATTAAATTAAGGAATTAAAAGAATGGGGATAAATTACCAGAAAATAGCTTTCACCATGGTGCAAAGTCTGCAGCACATATCCATGGTCATTCACTTGTACTCCCCCTCCCGAGGAATGCACCAACCCGTAATCTCCCCCAAACATTGCTTTCATGTTTAATGCCCCTCTCCCATTCCCAACCTCTGTTGCCACCCCATTGATGAACACTGTAATCAACCCTGCACCCACACATGCATACAATTAATTACTATATCAATTTCTGAATTACACTTCAAATGGCTTTAAAAAAATAATAATAACAAGTTTTTAAAAAAAAAAATCACGTGAACTTGAATTCATAAGAAATCTACTCACCTTATTATGATTTAATTATATAAGAATTTTTTATTTTTTCTAAATATATTAAATGGAATGAGTATTATGTGCAACAATTGAATGTGCAATCAAACGTATTTTTAAAATATACAATTTATTTATAATTAGAAATGCAATTTTTATTTGTAATAATAATTTGCATGCTTAAAAAATTGCACTTTAATTGTACGATGCTGCATTGTCAATTAAATAAATCCGTGTGTACAGTATACGGACGAGACGGCATTCCACTTTAGGGTTCAGACATCGAATTTCAAAAGCAGAAATTTTATGTCTTTTACCAGAAAAACGATGACTAGAAAAGTAATAGTCAATTACCAGAGTGGTAATGCAAATTGGAAGCATCCGTTGGCCCATAAAAAGACGGCCCACCCGGATGGCCTGAAAACGAAAGAACACCATCATTTCCCACGAGCCCAAATGAAGACGAGGGGCCCACCACACATGATCCACCTGTATTATTCATCGCATAACCACTCATGTGAGGCGGATTACCCACAAAATTAGGAACAACCACACTTGAACTGTTCTCATAATGAACATCTCCGGCGGCGCCGAGGCTGGCCTGAATTTGGCTCTGGCGGCGGCGAGACCTCGAGCGGCGGTTCTTGAACCAGTAGATACGTTGGCTTCGCCGACGGGGCCGAATTTCTCTAGAAGCTTCCGAATTCTAACGGTCTCGTCTTTGGGCGGGTTCACCATTCCGCCGTTGAAAATGGACTCCAGAATGAGGATTTGCTCCGGTTTCGGGGTCCACCGCGACCTGACCGGCTCGGCTTGCTGATCGGTTTCCGAGCCGCGGCTCGACTGCGAGTGCGACCCGGTTTCTTGATCTAGACGATCTTCCATTTACTTAAAAGATTAATAAATGTAGGGGGAGAAATGAATCATGTGAATATGAATATGAGCTAGTCCAAATCAAGGAGTAGAGAGTACTTAAAAGGGAAAGGAAGGAATGTCATATACTTGAAATGACTACCTTACCCTTGAAACTAGAATGACTTATACTCCCTCTGCCCTAATTTTGATTGACCACTTTTCGTAAATAGTCTAATTTTGTTTGGTCATTTCCTAAAAAAGAAATAAAGCAATTTTCAATACTATTTAATACTATTATTTCTCTCAACCAAACCTCACTTTACACCATTTAATACTATCACCAAACTCATTGTACCTACTTTACATCATTTAATATTATTATTGTTGGGAGATGAATTTAATATATATGATTTTGATTAAGATCCCAAAACCCCTGAGTATGACATGTTCAGAATGATCTTGATAGTTGAGTCGATTCGGGTTTAGATTCTTTCGGGATGTTATCGATCAAAATGTATAGTCGGCCAGATATAGTTCAGGGATAGGTTAAGACTCAAGAACTTCGTTATGATTTCTGAAGAAATACTACTTTGAAGTTTCAAGATGAAACTAAAGATATCAAGACTCAAGAGGATACCGAGGAATCAAGACTCTAGAAAAGACATCGTTTGTCCAAGATAAACTATAAAGACTCAGAAGACCCTGAAGACTCAGAAGATTCTGAAGACACAAGACTGAAGAGTGAAGACTGAAGATCAAGAATACTGAAGGCACATTAATTATCAAGACTTCAAGAATGTAATCTTGAATGCTCAAGATAAACCCGAATGTTCCCGAGGCATCGAATGTATCTATCGAAGGATGCACATCTTGAGAAGATCGCGATTCTTAGATAATAGATATTTGCCAAGACATTCAAATGCGGCGGAAAAAGGAACTAAGTCGAAGTGTTGTTAAGGTTATATCAAACTCGTTAGTTTGTAACCTGAAAAAAAGAGCCGATTGAAGGAGTCTACCTTTAACCGGAGACAAAAGTCAAAAAGAGGAAGACGACATCTTATTTACCATCGATTGACAGATTCCGTTTGACTTGCAGCATTGTGTTCAATGCCCGGTCGTTGTAAGCCAAAAAGATGTCGGATGTACAAAAGTTCCAGATCGCAAAAAGTGAAGACCGAATATCTAAATTTGCTACATGAAAGGTTATTGCCTAAAAACGTGTTAGGGAGGTTCAAACCCTAAATATAGCCGCTCTCACACACCTTAAGAGGAAACTCACGGTTATCTCTCCAACGGATAGTTTTCAAGAGTGACCTTGGTGTATGCCTATAAATCTTTACCGGTGACCCTCTACATTGTAAGGTTACGGGAAATTTATACTCAACTCAAGAGCTCGAACTTATTCTAACCGCGAAATTTAACCAAAAGTTAAAGCACTCGAAAAACTTAGAATTTCCCAAGTGCTTCTATATTGAAGAGAGCTCACTATACTAAGCCTAGCTTGATAAGATTTATCCAAAGCTTAGTCGAGATATCCTAACCCTTTGCATTGTGCTTCATTGTAAAGGATACCTCATCCTAGTTGGAAAATCATGTTTCCTTTTTCCTTCCGAGAAACCCCAAACCCTTGAGAAGGTAGTTGGAGTGTGTTTGTTGGTGAGAAGAGTTGTAAAGAGTTAGTAAATGATTTTTTGTCACGCGGAGTAGTCGTATTAAAACTCTAGAGGAGAATTTTAGTAATTCTTCTTCTGATCTTTGATTTGGGTAGTTTGAAAGCTTGTTTGTGTTTGAGTAAAAAAACTCACGGAGGTAGTCGAAAAACTCAAGGTCGGGTTGAGTAAGTAAATTACGATGGAGTAGTCGAAAAACTCAGGCCTGGGCATCCTCTTTGAGTAAGTAAACTACGAGGTAGTGTAAAGCTTCTTTGTTTTAAGTGAATAGTGAATTTCTCTCAAGAAGAATCGGGGTTGAGATGGACGTAGGAGCTTGAGTCTCTTGGCTCCTTTCTCTCGAACCACTATAATTGTTGTGTTCTTTTTATTGCTTTCCTTACCAGGCTTAACATTTATCAAATTTGCATTGACTTGATTTTGAAAGCATACTTTTTCATCCGATATTCGGTTGGAATCAATCCATTTGAAGTTGCATGTAATTGAATCCGTGGGCTTAATCACTATTTCATAAAGTGAAGGTTTTGACAAAAAAGCTAAAGTCGAGTATAAACTAAGGGCGTCATCAACCATTCAAGACGACTTAGTAGCTAGAACATGTGATAGTTACCAAACTGAACTCTCTTCTCGAGGATTGATTAGTTAGTTATCTAGGGATCCAATCAACTAATAGGGATCTCGACTTTCGAGGACTCGGTTGGGATTATCGAGGTATCCGGCGGCTAACTTGAGTTGATTTTTTTTCTGCCAAGATCACAACATTCTCGAATATTATGAGACATTTGACTCGTTGAGCGATCTGTCAGGCTTCTCGGAGATGAACCTAATCTTTGAAGGATTATCGACCGAATGAGTTCGGGTTTTGACCTCGATGAAGAAAAATTTTTAAAAAAAACCAACACGTGTATTCCCCCATACACTTTGTAAGACTCATGCTTATTAGTAAAAAAGCATGTCTTTGGATTCACTCGGTGGGGACCAACAATTATCTCCATCTTTTTTCTTAATCTCGGTTGGACTGTCTCTTTAAGATGATTTGACCAATCAAAATTAGAATTATGACGGAGGGAGTAATATATAAGTTCAATGTTCGATTAATCCTGATTTATTATATCGAACACAACAATATATAAGTTCAATTTCCCTGTTTCATTTTCTGTATTTCACTATGTGTTCCACCTTCTGAAATTTTATACATTGATCCAAAATTATGATTGTTAGTTAAATATATTTCATTATTTCACATGTCATGCATTAATTCAATCTATAAAATATAAAGTTGAACACAAAAAATGGCGCTAGTGATATCATTTGATTATATATAATTTGTTTAATTGAACATATTTGGGGTTATGCTCAAGATGGAAGTGATTGAGTGAGATCCTTAAACTAACGAAGTTGTTAAAAATGTCTCAGATAGTACTCAATATAAGTTTAAGTTAATTAGTACTAATATCTAAAGAAGAAGCATAATATGAAAGAAACAGTGTGCTTTGTTTGGATACCGGCCGTAAACATTGAAGTTTTACTTAGCGCTTCAAACTTTGCTGTTATATATTCTTTCTTGACTCCTATATATATTTAAAAATATAAAAACTGAAAATGATCTCAAATTTTAAATTAGATTTTGTGACTTCAATCCCTTTTGACCACTAGTAATGCTGCATCATTAATTTCAAGTGCATGGACATCATGTCATTTCTTGGTATAATAATGAAAATCAATTGATATTAAGATTTATATATATATAGATAGATATTAAAACAACGTAATAAAATTGAGCCAGCCATATATTTTTAACATCTCTAGTTAGTATAAACTCAATGCATACTCTATTAATTTTTCGGATTTGGTTATAAGTCGACTTGAATAAACCAATTAATTAATTATTGACAGAAAGATAATTAGTAGTAATTCTTTATTCCATGTTCAATAATATTCCCTATGCTGACCTAACTAAAGACTATGATCCCACTTAGTACTTGTTAGACCTTTTGTCTCCTTAATTAAATATATGGATGTACACATTCCTTTTTTCTCCTTTTTAATTGTTAAGAAAAACAATGTAAAAACTTCTCAACCGTACAGTACGCTTGCCGGTGCTTTTAAAAGCACAACTTTACAAACTGAGGTATTAATATATAAATATTAGGAGTATTGGACTAATCAAAATAATCAAATTAGGCTAATTGTGTTAATTTACTTAGTCTATCTGTGCCTAAAACTTGGAGACTTAATCCACATAATAAAAAGTGAAGGTCATAATGGCATTTCATGTGACCCATCTATGGACTTTTCTCACAAAGTCACAATAATATATACACTTACCATACGAAAATCAAGTGCACATTAATTATTCATACTTAATTATTTTTAAATTAGTTCAAAATTATTTCATTCGCCAATCAGCCAACATATCAATTGCAATCATCAAAACTTTAAATCCTCTCAAATTGCAAGTGAGATAAGACTTGGTAAAACTTTCAAACTAAATCAACAATTTAATGTTGTGTAAATATTGCATGAGACTGTTTTGGTGATATATATATTTTTAATTTAAATATCGCAGAAACTTTTAAGCATATAAGATGTAAGTTGTTGTATTTAAACGTTTAGACAAGCAATTGTAGTTCATTTAAACAAGGGTTAGAATGGTAATTACAATAGGGGTTGGGCGTGTAACGGTGCAAGTACATGTGGAAGAATGCATGGGAATCTGGGGAAACAAAAAACATTATTAGTAAACAATGGAGTCCAAAGATCTGTGCGAATACTTTTAATTCTTCTGACATTAAACTCACAGTTTCACACCTCATTCTTAATAAATAAAATTAAACGACAGGAGAATAGAGGGTCACAAGGTTGGCTTAAACGTCGAACACTTTTCCATGACTAAAAAAATAAAAGTACGAATCAACCGACTTTCCTTTGAGACGTAGTTTCCTATTACTTATAATTTCCTTCATGATTTTAATTACAAAACATTTACACATGCAATATTGTTCTATCAAGATTTATTTTATTTGGGTTCTTTCTTTGGGCCTGATTAGTGTTTCCATATGTTACTGATTGGTTGTTTCGTTTGTGCTTATCAAGAAATTCTTGCATCTTTATGATGAACACCAACCGGATTCGAGGGCGAATCCTCTCCAAGAGGAGGAGAATGATGAAGATACTAAAAGATATTTATGATTATATTTATGATATAATTAGATTTATTTATTTATGTTTAGGATTTGATTTGATATGCAATATTTAGAATTTATTTACATTTCTTGTTTCCTAAGTTAATTTAGTATTATAAATAGGTGTTCTTATTATTGTAATAAGGAGTTGAATTGATTAATGAAAAATGAAAGTTTTATCTCAATATTTTTTTCTACGGTATTCTTGTGAGAATCAACGTAATTTGAGTTTGCTATTTTTTCGGATATTCTAGGAATCAACGAAATTAGTATTTTATTGTGTTCTTCGTATATTATCTTTATTATACGCTCTCGCTGCCTATATCAGAGTATTAATTTATACTCCGGCTCTTGTATGAGACCGTCTCATATGTGTTTTTATCTTAAAGAAAATGTTAGTTACATTAATAAAAAAAACACCATATTTTCTCTCTTTTTTTTAAATTACAACCTATGTTTTTAAAATGTGATACCTAGACCTTTTAAATTGTGCAATTATATCATATGATTATTTTTTGGCATTAAGGACGGAGCCGCATTGGAGGCCCCTAGAATCTTACAAAATAAATCACAATTATGTAATTTTCTTCTGTTCTTAATAAGTTGTATTGTCAATTGGTTTGTGTCTCATTTTTTGTATGTCCTTCTATCAATGTCAATAAATCATTATCAGGTTTTGATTTCTATTGATCACACTTCCATTCCTATTAATCAGGTTCTTCCTTCAATATCAAGTTGTGATTGCTTTTGACCACACTTATTATTGGAACCACGATTATTAATAATAATTTATTCTTAGGCGAAAATAATTAATAATATTTATTAAATTCACATCATTTTATTTGATGATTCAATTTATATACAATGAGATTAATAGTATTTCTAATATTATGATGTAATTATACTAAATAATGAATTCTAATGTAGTAAAATTAATTTTGTAACTTTATCAATTTGCAATACAAAGATCTTGACAGGATTGCCCATGATGAATCTGCAATAAAAGAATTTCATTTATAAAAAATACATATTACGCCTTTTTTACTCAGACTATTCATACAAAGACTATGAATTTGTTTACCGTCTTTTTGTGTTTTACTAGTAATGGAACCCGTGCGATGCACGGCTGTAGTTGAATAATTATTTTAATAGTGAGTAATATAGTTTTCGAAAAACTCTTTAAGAATAACGTTTTAGTGGATTCATATTTAATATATAATTTTAAATTAAGTTGATTCCTTTTGTACTGAAAATTTCGAAACACGCCGAAATATAAGTGAAAGCAGATAACAGCTATGGGTTCATGTAAAAAATGTAATTTTTCATTATTTTTTATTGATATTTATTTTAAAGATTTCTTTCAATTCATTATTATTTGTTAATGCGGATTACCAAATCCATTGCTATACAATAGGGAGATGAACTCGAATGAATTACACCAAAAACTCCCAAGAACTCGAATGAATTACACCAAAAAGTCCATTGAGCGAGCCAAAGATTATGATGGATGTATTCAAGAATGAATTATCAAAAATAGAAGTAAAGATTATGATGAATGCAATCGAGAATGAATTATCGAAAATGGAAGGATTGAACGAGCTTAAAATGCAACTTAGGAAGTGGTGGTGGGAATGCTCTAGATGAGATGCATCGGGCATTGGGCTTAAAGTTGGGCAGAGAAGACTGCCTCAATTAGCTTTCTTGGAAATCTCGAGTTTGGTATATAATTTTCCTAACAGACTCCTAAATGTTTTAATAAAAATGTAAAACTAAAGCACAAATAATTAATAATATCCATGTAATGTAAATTAATTCTCTTACATGTTTTGTGGCTATAGCGCCCAAAGTTTAAAAATAAAATTCCTGATCAAAATACGAAGTAAAACATTAGAAATCATTAAAAAAAAAAAATCTGGTATATAATTTTTTTTTTTTGCCGAGATATAGAATGTAGGAATATCATCTATTATTTAATTGTTGAACTAATCGATATTTGGTTTTGTTCGAAATGTAGCCTTCACTATAATTTATTAATATTTATTTTAAAAAATATTTTTATATGAAGAATTTTCAATCATTATCTTTTATTTATATTTATTTTAAAAATTTCTCTCAATTCATTATTATTTGTTAATATATTCTTAAAGATTTCGTTTCCCAATTTAACAACTATTTTTGGCGGGAAAATCCAATGATTTTTAAATATGGGACGGTTTCTGTTTTTATATATGTATAACAAATATAGTCAACGGAACTTTTATTATCTGTACGGCCTCTTTTGCTAGCCTATATAAATTCATAAAAGGCCCTTTTTATTTTCAATTGTTCAGTAGCTCATAAATTAGTTGGGCCTTGTACACGAATCGGCCCGTAAAAAAGGCTCAGGTTATTTGCACCATCATCTTTAGAAAATACACCCCTTAAAAAATTTTAAAAAGAAAATTATTCATAAAAAGATTATATTACCCTTAAATTTAAAACCTAAATTTTAGTCAATTCCCTATGAAATTGGAGCTGCATCCTGTATAGTGTATACACCGCCGCTGCCATATACACGACAACTGATCCCTCAGAAATTGAAAATACTTAATTAAATCAGTATATTTTATTAATTTTTAGTAATATAACGAATTCGCCAAACAAGGTAACCACATAAAATGATTCAGTAAATTTTATTTGAAAAAATTGCAATGTTTCGGAAAAAAAATTAGAAAAAATTGCAAAATTTCGGAAACAAAATTCGAAAAATTGCAAAGTTTCGAAAAAAAAAATAGAAGAAAAGGGAAGATCTCTAAAAATTAATAGTCACCCATTTTCGGAATCAAATTTCGAAAAAAATATAAAATTTCAAAAAAAAAAATCGAAGATCAACAAAATTTTCGGAAATAAAATGTGAAAATTGTACAAAATTTCATTAAACCAGTACCGAAAAAGTAAAAAAAGCAAAGAAAAAAGGATTGATGAATCAGAAAAATCCAGGGCCACATCTATATGCATAAACATAGATGACCCAGGCGGTGTGAGGCCAGAGCCTTATATACCAATGGGTCATCTGTGACAATTTTCATTAGAAAGAAGAAGTATATTAGAGAAGAAAACTATGACCCAGTAGTCAGAAGAAATTAGGGACAAAAAGATAAAATAGAAATAGGGTTATTCAGATAATTTTATTGGGGGCGTGTATTAATCTAATTGGGGGGTGTTTTGATCCAAACAGTGTATTTACGAAAAAAAGGTGGAGTGTAGGAATAATAAATCAAATTATTCCTTTTTATTTTTTTATATTTGATCTTATAATATATCCCTATCCAATCAAATCTTAGCGAATTTTGCCATGTACACTTATATACCAATTCCCATTTCACTTAAAACTATCTCAAATTACAATTTAAGATGAGATTTAACCCAAATATTTCTTTCTTCAAAAAATTCAGGGGTATTTCCTTCTTCAGCAAAATCACGGTATTTCTCTTCCTTTCTTTCTTTTTCAATACTCGTAATGTTCAACCATTTCAATTTGGTTTTTCTTCTCTGATATTAAGCATAAGTTCAACCATTTCAATTTGGTATGTGTCATTTTCGAATTTATTTTAGTTTGAATAAATAAGTTTTAATCAACCTTCGTAAATAATTCAAGCCTAATTAGCAATATTGTCTGATGATATGAATGTTGTTGTTATGGTTTAATTAGGTATTTTATGCATGTAGGTCAGTGACGTGATTATATATGATTAACATGTCAATCGAAGAACAAAAAAGAACAAAAGATGAAAAGGGGGAAATTCATTCAGATGTATATGGAGTTGAGATCCTTTCATATCTTCCAGCCAGAAACCTACAAATATTAAAAACTGTATGCAAAGATTGGCTCCAATTGATTTCTAGTCCCTATTTTGTTAGGCTTCATTTTTCCAGAGCTAATCGAAGCTGTCAAGTTAGAGTACTCGTCTCGTTTAGTTCCGCGATTATCGAGTACTCCAACTATTATCAAGGGACCAAGAAAATCCCTTACCCGCCAAAATTCTCCGGTGGGAACGCCGCGATTTTGGGCTCTGATGATGGTCTAATCTGTTTGGTTGACGAAAAACGTGATAAAGGAATTGCTGACGAAAAACGTGGTAAAGGAATTGCAGCGTTTACTCTGTTTAATCCATCCACGGGAAAGTGTTCTGGCGTGCAGCATTGGCCATGCTCACCGGAATTCTATGTGATTTTTTGCTCTTGGTTCGGTAAACGTGTAGATGGAGAATACGTTTTGGTTATGGCAACGTATTCTACAAGCCAACGGTGTGAATTCGGAGCTTACAAGTTCACAAGCTCCGAGTTAAAATGTGTTCACTCTGTCCCTATTGATATGACAGTTCTATATGCAAACCGTATAATTTGCGATAGAGGGACCCTCGTGCACGGGGCCGTACACTGGGCCGTGGAAATGTGTGCCAATCGTCGGAATCGCTGCACGATTTTTGCGTATCATGTGGACGAGAACAGACACTGGGAGATATCACCGCCTACACAGTGTGATGATTTTAGACTGGGAGTTAGTGTAGATGGATGCTTGTTAGCGATCCTCAAGAATAATATACAGGGTGTGTTTGAGGTATGGTTAATGAACGAAAGTAATTGGACTAAATATGGTAATATCGAGGGATTCAACTACTGTGTAATGCTGTCTCCTTTGGGAATTTTTCCGAATGGTGATCTCATTTTGGATGGCAATGAAGGCCGGTTGATAAAATACAGCTTCAAGGACAAAAAGGTTAGGATTCTTTTGACATCTGGATGTGTTAGATCTGGTGTAATGTGTGCTGATAGTTTGGTGTCTCCGTCGATTTGAGATTGAGACGTGGTGGTTGCTAATTGGATATGGTGAGGAAGCCAATTTGGTGTTTAACAGCCCCAATATGTTTGTTTAAGCTGATTTGGACTGCTGGTATACAAATCAAATGTGTTCTTTTTGGTTCATTTTAGTTTATGATTCTGTTAATAATGTAAGTGAGTATCTTATGATGGATATATGGATCTTATATGTTAATATATGAATGGTTTGTTTTGTTTTCTTTTATGTTATGTTGAATGGTTTGTTAATTTTCTTTGAGTCTTGTTATTTCTTGAAACTAAAACACAATTGATAGGTGGAAAACTTTGAAAGAAAAAAGGAAAATAAAACATTATATGGGAAACTTGCTGTTTATTCTGGACAGTTTTTGGCCAGCAATTTCGGCCATAAAACTTTTCATCGTTCATCTACAGAAAGTTTTACAATAAACTATAACAAATATTTATCAAACCAATTAATTCTTGTATATAAAAACCACTTATCAAATTATCTACATAGTCTTTTTCTAAAATTTTGAGTAGAAATCAACTTTGTTAGCAGAATCTTCAATCTCCTGGAACCAGCTCCAGGCCTTAAATCCCCATATTTCTCCGCTTTCAAATTCTTACATTGATCATCTTCCATACACCACCCTCCCATTGCAAATTGTCGACTTCCTCGCTTGAGAAGATCGCGGTCAATCTTGTTAAGAACCGGGTCGTTCTTCTTGAATTTTCGGGCAAAGGGGCGGTTGCTAAGGATCATTTTTCTGTAATCTTTGAGACCAAGTGACTTAGGATGTTGCTTTGGAGGAATGTCCCATGCAATGTAGTGAAGATCGTGGTTGACTGTGGTGTTCTTGAATTCTTGGGAGTTGCATAACAATGTCTGGAAATAGCCCTCCGGGGATGACACGAAGTTGGTGTAGTAGAGGAGCATGGTACGAGGGAGATTGTCGTACCCTAATATGCAGTACTCGGCGAAGGATCTTGACAGGATTGTCCATGCTGAACCTGCGATAAGTAGTGACGGATCTAGGATTTAAAATTTGGGGATATATTTGAATATGATTTAAAATTTGAGGATACATTTAAGTATTTTTTTTCCTAATTATACATAATAAAATACAATTTTTTTTCTAATTATAAAGGGGTACAATTGTCCGCCACCGTTGATTAAGGATTTTAATTTTTTTAGAAAATATATTTATACGTTTAACGTACATTTTAAAGAAGCGTTATACAATTTAAGATAAAAAATCTTGTGTCAAGAAGCGTTATACAATTTAAGATGAAAAATCTTGTGTCAAGTTGAAGTGTGAATGTACTCATGATGTATGAGTCGATCTCTTGTGCACGCATGTTCATATAAGTTTTTATCCATAACATGTATGATGTAAAGAAATTTAAAATGAAAATTTCCAGAAAAGTTTGGGTTATGGTGGCTAATTTGACCTACGAAAAGGAACTCATAATTTCACACAAATTAAAATAAGTGGAACAACATCACATATCATAAACAATGTCTAATTAATTTGGGATGGGTCTCATGTAAAATCAGGTGTACCGTGCATTTATAGTTCATTTTAAAATTGTGTAATTTGTTATACGGAAAGATGCAATTTGTTTACACTGAAACTTATAATTATTTTTTCCATATTAATAATTACACGATTCAGTGTAAATAAATTATACTTTTAGTATAATAAATTGTATAATTTTAAAATAAACTATGAATGCTCATGCAGCTGAATGGATACCATATTTAGCATAATTAGACACCAAGTCAAAGTTGCATCTAAGATCTCAAGGGCTTGTGAAAAGGCCCTTCGCCCAACAAAGAGCACGTGGAGAGCCACATGGCAAGAATGAGCCCATGATGCATTACTTATTTTACTTTAAAAAAAAATCGAATGAGGTTAAGTGATAAATTCTCTAGATCTTCAAAGGCCAATATCATTCACATAATAGAATTTAACCATGTTTAATCAGATCTAACAAAGGGACATGTTGGGAATCAAATACAATTCAATTACATAGTTTTATTATTATAGAGGATTTATTAGGTAATACGTGACTTTCAACCTATGCATAAAATTTAAAATCAGAAGCAATTTATTCATGCACTATCACTTATACTATATGTTTTATTTTATACTCCATCCTATTATTTTTAATATACGTTATATGTGCCAAGTAATGTCATCATGAATTACTTTAAACATAATATATATGCGTTGAAAATAATAAAATTCAGTGAAAACCTAATTAAAATAAGAGATTATGCTAACAAACTAAACACCTTGTTTGGCTGAACTTGGTAGGCCTAAATTAATATTGGCCGCATAATGCAGATGTTTGGTATTGGAGGATTGACATTGAATACAACTAATTTTGATGTCCAAATAATAACTTATGTAAAATCACCACCAAACTATTGTTTATTTATTAATTTATTTCAATAAAGTGCCACCAAACTAATTGACTTGTAAGTATTTGCCATCCACAGCTAACAACTAGTCACAATCAAACATCCCCTCACTCAATATATTTTTTCCTTAAGAGTTGTGTCCCACAATAACCCACTCCTTATTGTCTCTTCCTCTGTTTCTCTATTACATTCCAAATTAAATAATCCTAACACATTGCACTCTTGGTAGTTTTAATCTTAATTTGGTGTGCAACTAACAAAAATATTCAAGAAAACCTGCAGTTGACCTTCCAAAGATAATGCATATTTTTTATAGGTTCTGATGTAGAAATTATGTGTGTGTATATACTAATTAAACTGGCATATTTGCAATATTTGGAATGGGAGAATTCTATTTGTGTGTATATGGTTTCAACATTTAAGTTGAGTATATATAGGACCTCATTCAGTTTTATTTTTCTAAATTCAATATCTGATTTAGTTTCTCTGTATCAATTCAAAACCTGACTTTCTATTTTTTTTTCAGTTATAGTCATATGTTGCGACATTAAAAGTGTTGTTATCATCTTGTATGATTTTAATGTGGAATTTACATTTTATATATGACTTTAAATTGAGATAAAAACATTAAACCAAACCTTAAAATAAATTAAAAATTAAATCCTAAATTGAAACATATATAAACTGGAGACCTGTATCAAGATATTTACAGTCGAAATCGTGCACGGTGTGTGTTAATTTTTTATTGTCAATCTTTACTGAAATATGTTTGAATGCGAATAGTGGAATATTTACTTTGAGCCCTTTTTCTTATAAAGTCATTATTCCACATGTGTGGTGTTTCCTTTAATTCCAATTGAACTCCCAACTTTTGTGAACCACAAATATTACTCAAAAAGTAAGAAAAAGAAAATAGAATAACGTGAAAGAAAAAAACAAAATAAATAAAAAACCTGTATAAAGCTTGAATGCTGTCGGCAAACTTCTTTGCTTAATTACCCACCAGATCTCAGATTTATTAGCACTGTACAAACCCGGGTCTATTATAATTGGCTTCCCCCTTTTATTCCTGCATTTATAAAAATCAAAATTTTATAATTACTTATAAAATAGTAAAATGTACACATTAATTAAGTTATTAATAACACAATATTATAAATACTTAAATAGTAGCTAATTTAGTCTTACATTTTCCAACCCAAGTGACTTGTGTGCTGTACAAAGTTAAGATCTTTAGGCAAATTTGAGAAGGCATGGATCAGATCTGCAATCAATTGAAAAACCAATAAATTTAATTTTAAAAAAAAACAATATTTAAATTTCTTAATTACTAGCTAAATTTTAAAAAAATATATATTTTTTTTTATTAATTAGCACTCACCATACCATCTTGAGTGAGTAAAGGGTAATCAGAGGCACTGAGATTAATGAACCAATCCCATTCCGCCGTTCTCAACAGCATCGACATTCCATGTAGCGTGGTTGCTAGCATGGTGGGGCCCCTATAAGTGACCAAATTGCCCTTGTTCACAATCCAGAGATTTCCCAATTGGGCAAACACGTGGTGGCCGGAGACGAATCTGGCGATCTCGCGGTGGTCTTGGGGCGGGGCGGCGGCGTCGAGGTGGATGAGGTAGTGGTTGGCGGGGTGGTAGAGGGCGAGTATCAGTCGCTTGAGCTTCATGGTATCACCTGAGGAGGCGGAGATGAGGTAGGCGAATGTTGCGTTGTAGGGGTTGTTTGGTCCTTTTGGGATGATGAAGGCTTTGGTTGGGGTGGGGATGGGAATGGGAATGAAGTGGGGGGTTTGTTTGGTGGGAAGGTAGATGAGGGAGAAGAGGAGGGAAGTTAGGATGAAGGAGAAGATGAAGATTTTGGTTCCCATTTTGATGGGATTTGGTTGGGAGTGTGAGTGAAAAGATGAAGATATGGGAGTTTAATTTGGTGGAAATATGAAATGGAATGGGATGGGATTTTGGAGTTAGTTGGCAATTGGGTTAGTACTTAGTTGTTGTTGTTATTTTAAAGTTGGGGGTGGGGTAATTGGTAGTGTGTAGATGGCTTCCTTTCTTTCAAGGGAAGCGAAGCCTTTCAACTTTCAAACCTCCAACTGTCACTTTGATAATGGCATAATGCTCCATTTCTTCTATTATGTTCCCTCTGTTATATATTCCGGGATGACTTGAACACTTAAAATCACACGCAAATTAAGTAAAATTGATTTTAGTAGGTTTGAGTGTAATAAAATAAGTGTGTTGTGAGTGTATTAATATTATATTTGTTTCTATTTTGGGAATGTTCAAGTAATGTTGGGACGTCCAAATAAGACAAGTGTTCAAGTAATGTTGGAACGGAGGGAGTACTCCTTATAAATAACATAATTGATTGTGAGTAAAATATAATAATACCTTAAATAATACCTTTTCTATAAAACTCCAAAAAAAATGCTTATAATAAAATATAAAAACTTATAAAACCTCTAAAAATATTAATTGAGCATCTTTTTACTATATGCTATTTAGTTAGCCTCATATCTCGTTGTTAAATGTATTTTTATCAAGCAAAATAAAACCTTATCTTTTTACAATTTGTTGCTAAATGTATTTTTATCAAGCAAAATGAAACCTTATCTTTTTACAATTTGTAGCAGGCAACTACTTAGAGTCACGAGTATGGTCTATAATTTAAGTGGTGAGTTGCAATGTGTTTTTCTACGGCCCTTTACCTGGCCACCCATTTGCAACTGGGCCTCGCTCTCAGCCATTTTTTGTAAGGGCCCGGTTATTCGCACCACCATAATTAGGATATACACCCATTGATTAATTCACCCATCCATTTTTTTAGGCATTAGTAAATACACACCCTACAAAATACCAATATTACTCTTATTCAATATAATTATTCTCTTATTGTTTTATTTCAAATCTAGACAAAAAATACATTTTATATTTCATCTCTTCAGTCGACAACGACTGAACATTTCATTTTACGGTGGTGACCGATGGCTATAGAGTCATCATGTGTTTGAAAAAAGAAAAAAAAACTGGGTAGAGTGATTTTCGAACCTGGTGTTTTGAAATTCCACCAAATTTTCGATAAAATTTTGTTGAAATTATTAGAGATTTTCAAAAGAATTTTTCCAAAATTTGTGATTTTTCACATATTATGTATATTTCGGTGTATATTTTTCGAAAATAGTGATGTATTTCAACATATTGTTTTAAAAAAGATGACATATTTCAATAAACCAGGTCTGAAATATGCATGATGGGAAAAATTGAAAAATAAGTGCGTGAATGATAATTATACTATTTTCATCGTACATTTAAGTCTAAAACTCAATATGTCATAATCAATACCCTAAACATTAAACAAACAATAACATAAAACATTCAACATTCAAAACTTGATAGGTTTCCCACCCACCATAATTGCTACACAAAAAATGAACTAAGCTATGATGGTAGACGATACTGGAAGATAAAAATAACGAACTCGTCGTGTGGAATTGAGAAATCTGGATCGTGACTTTTTAATTTTGAATAAAGTGAAAAGTGGTATAATATTAATTGTTTAAGTTGTTTTAACTATTCAAGGGTAAATGGGTTATTTCTTAATTATAATAAAATAATAAAAAAAAGCGATGGGGGTGTGTAGGTCTTAGCGGTTTTGTGAGGGCGTAAGTCTAGAGGGAGGGTGAATAGACTTACGAAAACTTTTTCTTGGTCGGTGTGAAAGCGATTAACTTCGATCGTCTCGAAATGAATCGGTTTGGATCGATAACCAACTTACTAATCGCTCAAGGCATATCGATTCGAGTAACTATCAGTTTAAGCGATGTGCGGAAGCTAAGTTTTACCCGTGTGAAAAACCAGTTTTGATAAAACAGATTCCAAAGTCAGTCTTTTAACAAGTTGACTAAACAATCAAACTTGATCGATCGAAGCTTGGTGCTAGGGTGATCTTAACTTAGAATATGTATCTTTCTTTTTAAAAGTTGTGTGCGATTGTGTAAACTTGATTAATCAAAAGCAGTAAAGGCACATAAGATTTATAGTGGTTCTGGACAAACCCGATCCTACGCCCACTCTTCCCTATCACAAGGGGGCACCAACTAAAACCAATGGACTTAGATTTTTGTGTTAGTCCAACACAAGACACCAACAAATATTTAAAGAGTTCTCACTCAACCGATCCTAAATCGTAACTAGAAACCCTAGATGCGAAATCTTGTTAAACAACTTAACCTAACTTTGGGTTTGGATAAGATTGTTTTGGTTCCAACTATGAAATCTTTTCTAGTGTTTAAGGTAGCCTATCAATTTAGATGAAAAGATTTCTATGCTAAGAACTTATGGGATGAACACTTAATAAAATAATCTTCTAGTTCATGTTCTTCGTGCGGAAATCTGATTATACCTTGAGCTTCTTGATCGTTTCAGGGTTTCTGTTTTTCGTAATCTTCACTCTGAAGTGTAATCCCATATTTATAGACCTCGAAATCAAAAGAGCCGTTGGAGAGCAATTTGAATTTCGTGCTATATTTGGCAGACTTCTTGAGGATTGATGTGGCGTCTTGAGGCGGCATGGCCGAAAAAGCGTGAATAGTGTCTTTTATAGCCGTTCTGAAACACCAAATCCGTAAATCACTCCGATCATACGTGTCTTGTTCTTATTGGTTAACGGACGACTTTTCGGTGTTGTTCTTCCAACTAAGGTTGACATTCTTCTTGTTCAGATCATCGACGTACGATTTGGTAAAACATCGATTTTTTCACCTAGTGAAGTGACCGATCATCAAAAAGTCGATCGATCTACCCGATGGAGTCTTCGGGTGCCGGTTGACTTAGCTTCAACTAGCGGACTTACCGATGTAGGTCTTCCGGGTCCGATCTTACGGAAGTCATCCGATCTTTAAGTGATTCGAGTTTGAGCTTCATGACGGTGAGATATCGACATTATCGATGAGACACTTATCTTTATAGTGGAAGCCGAGAATGACAAGCTAAGGATAAGAAATAATCACTTGCTAAAGAGAACGATCTCAAAGAAAGCTTCTCGAACTTAAATATCTTAAACCGCCTTTCGGGAAAACCGAGGAACTTAACATTCGAAAGTTAAATCTTCTCGATCGGAGAAGCGGATCAAAGATCGCCTAGCAATTAACAAACAAAGAAGTCGATGACTTCAAAATCCTTCAGCTTAAATTTGATGAGCTATTAGAATGCATGAGAGTCTAAAATCATCTTAGGATAATCGCGCAAGAAAATAGAGGTTTTCACAAAATCATCTAAAACCGTTCAAGATATGAACACCTATTTTCGAACAACAATTAACAAGAAGGGACTTGGGTATGAGAACCCTTCCACATCCTCAAAAGCCCCGGTTGATTCACCTCAAAAGGGTGTAATCAGAGGAGTTTCTGACAAAGATACACCAAAAGCCAAACTTGTATCTAATAAGGAAAAAAAGACCATTGAGGGTAAGGTAAAAGTGCCCAACCGTAAGGGAAGAAATGGACCCTAACCGGTAAAAGCATCGACCAAGGAATCAATGAAGAACCCGGTTCTTCCGAAGAGACCTCAACCTGATCAACAGATCAGGTATCAGAAAAGACAACCTGTAAAGGGAAGTCTAATCTGAGACCCAATCAAGGTCAGCTGCCGAATAAGCACGCTTTAGGTAAACTGCAAAAACTGTTGGGGAATGAGTTGCACAGATCTATTCGGGGTGAATATTTAAATACAAATTTAATTCATTAATTATTACTAGCATGAATTAATCCTATATTAATTCAAATAATAATTGCAACAACATATCATGCATATAAAAAGCCACGTAAAACCTACGCGACGGAATCTACGGGTTTACGTGAACGTACCTCTCGGGATGGCAGTGGCTTTGGTCGGACGGACTAACCAAAAGGACTTCCCAAGTATTCCCTTAGCCCTTGCTCGACAATCCGGTGGAAGGATACTCGCGAACAATTAACAAAAGGAAAAAATAAACTTTGTTGCACCACTTTTGTGGATTTGCTAATATTTCCAGCACATGGAATTGTACTTGGGAATGAACTAATCATCCCCTATTTATAGGATAGGAGGAGCACGAAATTTTGTGAATTTTTCAATGTGGGATAAGACTTTTCTTGGTCACCAAGAAATCTTGAATATATCCCATATATTCTCTTTCTCATAATTAAAATATTCCACAAAAATCCACCTCCTCTATTATGGAGAATTTTCAAAAAATCTAAGGTGCAAGAATCCAAGATTTGGATCTTCTTGAATTTATGAGATATTCTTGTATTTCAAGAAATACATATCTTCCATAATATCTTTTCAAGAAAATCAAGAAAATCTTTCTTGCCTCTATTTTCCAAAAATTTGAAAATCTCTTAATGAATAACCAAGTGGGAGATTTCTTGAATTTAATGAGATAATCTTGTATTCCAAGAATACATATCTTCATTCCATAACAAAATTCAAAGAAAATCTTTCTCCTCTTTTATTCATAATTTTTTAATTTAATGAGGAAATATAAGCAACAATATTTATTTTATTTTAATCACCTTTTTCGAGGTTATTGGACTATATGTTGGGCTACTCAGGGGGCCTTTAGGAGAATTAAGATTGGACCTTCTAATGGATCTTGAATATCTAATATTGAGCCACAATATAATTAAAGCCCATAAATATTAATTAATCCCACTACATAATTAATATCAGACTATCCATCTTAACCCATATTACAAATAATATGGCTCCGGTCATTATTTCCGTGTTTAAGATTATCTAGCTCATTAATTAATTCAAGCCACTTTGAAATAGCTTTCCATTAATTAATATCTTTTGTCCTTGGTAGAGAAGCGGTTCAACATTATTATCCATACCAGGAAACAAATTCCACTTGCAAGATTTGGTATGATAAAACTTATGAACCTCCCAAGGGGGCAAATCAAGCAAGCGTATTTTGCACACGATTCTTCAGATTAAATCTTAGCAATCACATGTGACCAATAATATTGCCCAAGATAAAGTACGATTGAATCTCTCTCTCGATTCGCTACCCATGATAAGTCAAAGCAATAGTTACCGATCCCACGTGATCCTATTTCGAGGGGCGAAGGTTAAGAAACAACGAACCACCGAGGTCTAATTCTTCCATGTTGATTTCAAGAATTTATCCTCCTCAGAGGGTCCTATTCAACGAAGATCACCATGCACTAGTGTAATCTCTTGGTCAAGACAAACCAATCGAGCCTTACACCTCAACCTTTCGCGATGGTTGTTCATTTCCATCTAGGTCGTGAATGGCGTACTTATAGTTACAAGGAACTCGTTAATTTAATCTTACGTGATCGGGTATCACTAAATTAACTCTGATAACACACGTTTAATTATTGAACAGTTATGCAATAAATATATATAACATTCAATCATATTTAAAGCATCGGTGATAAACAATTTATTTCATAAATAAGTCCGGAAATTAGGGGCCGATTATACAAAGTAAAAAGCATACTTTTCAAAGATAATCCCCAACAATCTCCCACTTATACTCAAAGTCTGCTTTTAAGTATACTACAACACGTCTCGAGTAGTCCGTGACATCTAATGTCACCTACACGAACCTAATAATTTCTCCCACTTATACTCAAAACAGATTGGCAACGGTCTTGACACCCATTCCACTCACATGTCTCTCGAATGTATTCAGAGGCAGACGCTTTGTGAATGGATCTCGCAGTCGTTTGTCCTCGGATGCTATCTTTGCCACATCTATATCTCTCTCTTAACGATTTCTCGTATAAGATGTCTTTCCTTTAATGTGTTTTTGTTTGACTCGTGGACTCTTGGTTCTCTTGAATTTGTAATCGCCCCTAGCCAGATATATTGCTAGACAAATTCAGAACACCATCCAAGTCCACTAAGAAGATCTAGAGCCCAATCGGTTCTTTCACTGCTTCACAAGCAGCTACTTACCCGAGTCCCATGGTTGAGTCAGTGATGCATTTCTGCTTCACACTCGTCCATTTGATGGCTACACTTCCCAAATGGAAACACACTAACTGAGGCAGATAATTTCTAGAATCTAAACTTGATTGGAAATCGGAGTCCATGTAAATGGATGGGGATTGGAGATATCGATCGATAAATCAACATTCTATCCCGAAGTTCTTTTTAAACTTGTAATGTTTTTAAGCGTCGTCGATTAATTCGCTTTCCCCGAGTTACTCGATATCTTGCTACCATGCCTACAGCAAAAGCATATATCCGGTCTCGCATACAAAGAATGCATACATAAGGTTTCCGACAGCCGAAGCACAAGGAATACCTTTCATGTCATCTATCTCCTTTTTCGTCTTAGGGAACATTTTCTTGGATAGATGGATTCCAAGTCTGAAAGGTACGAATCCTTTCTTGGAATCTTGCATGCTGAATCGTTTCAAAACCAGTGTCTATGTATGAAACTTGCGATAACCCGACCATCATTTTCTTGTGATCTTGATCCCAAGGATGTGTCCGGTTTTCCCTAAGTCTTTCATATCAAATTTTTTTGAAAAACATGCCCTTACGCCCCGATCACACCTTCACATCGTCCCGATGATCACAATGTGATCTACGACAAAGATCTAAGAATACCAATGCAATTAAACACGCTTTTTTTATACACACAACTTTCAAACTCATTTTGATCAAAACCCATAAGACTTTATAATATGATCAAAACTTTGGTTCCAAGTTCGGATGTCTGTTTGAGTCCGTAAATGGACCTCTTGAGCTTTTACAAATTTGGGTGTTCTTGGCCTCGTTTCAATGAAAACTAGGGGTTGTTGCATATGGATCTCTTTATCAAGACTTCCGTTAAGGAAAGTTCGTCTTGATATTCATTTGCCGATTCAAAGTCGAAAAAAATGCAAGAAGAATCGATAAGAGAATACGGATGGACTTAAGCATGGCTATGGGCGAAAAAAGTTTCCACATAATCGATCCCATTCTTTTACGAGTATAACCTTTTCGCCATTAGTCTTGCTTCAAAAGGTTTCAACCTTCCCGTCCGATCCTCTTTTCCTCTTATATACCCACTTGCATCTAATGGGTTTGACCCCATTAAGTGGTTCGACTTGCTCCCACACTCTATTATGAAACATAGAACCCACTTCGCTTTCATTCTTTGTTTGCAAGAAATCGCATCCTTATCTTGGAGTGCCTCGTCATATGTCCATGGGTGCGATTCCGGGAATCAAGTCCGAGGACTCTCCTATTCCCCATGAATCTCTCGAATTTGTCTAACAACCCTCCCACTATAACGAGGCTCGGTTGCCAGAAAACGTATTGTTTTGGTATATCATCTAAGACAATTTAAGACCGAGGTTTGCCCTCTAAGCTCATTTAAGGTAATCTCACGGGTTTTCTTTGGTTCTATAGTTTTCTTCCAAAATCTAAAGTGGGTGTGAATGTCCACCTTTTGATCTTCGGAATTATAGAACATTCACCTTTTGTTCCTCGGGGTATCTACAAAAAAAAACCTTTAATTCTGATAGAGGATCCAATTTACCAGTTTCCTTGTCCAACACGTAAGTCGGACACCCCAAAGTTCTCATGTGTCTCATACTAGACTTGCGTCCGGTCCACAATTATTTGGGGTTCTGGGAACTGATTTGGATAGCACCAAGTTCAGAATATAAGTCATTTGTTTTTCAAGGCATGACCCCTTAAGCGACTCGGGAAGATCCGTATAACTCATCATTGATCTAACCATTTCCAAAAGAATTCTGTTGCTTTGCTCTGCAAACCCCGTTTTGTTGAGGGTTTCCGGGTGCGGTGAGCTGGGATACAATCCCTTCATTAGATAAGTAGTTCAAAAACTCATCGCTGAGGTATTCGCTTCCACGATCAGATCGTAGAGACTTGATACGTTTTTCCCTATGATTCTCTGTTTGAGCCTTAAATTCTTAGAATTTCTCAAAGGTCTCAGATTCATGCTTCATAAGGAAAATGTACCTTGAGTAATCATCAATAAAATTACTCATAACCTCCTCTTGCTTTGGTTGACATTGAACTACGTACATCTATGTGAACGATCTCTAACACTTCTTTAGCCCCATTCCCCTTGGCTCCAAATGCCATCTTGGTCATATTACCCTCCAAACATGATTCGCGGGTTGGATTCGATTCAACTTGGAGACGCTCCAGTGAACCATCTTTCACCAACCTTTGGATTTATATGACCTAATCTTAGATGCCAAAGAAGTATTTCGTTCACGCTTTCTTTTGTCGGAAATAGTTGATGTGTTATAGGATGCATTTCGTGAGTGGTGTGCACAGTTAATTTTATAGAGATTTTCCATCAATGTCCCATAACAGGTACACTCATCATTTCAAAAATGATGTCATTCTTATTAGAAGAAACTTAGTGTCCTTTAATCGATTTTTAGAAACTGAAAGTGAATTCTTTCTAAAACTGGGAACATAAAGATAATCTCAAAAAAAAACTTTATCTTCAAAAGATAGGTGCATTTCTCCCACTACTTTAACTGCTACTCATGTAGCATTGCAATGTCTGCTACTTGCGTAGTATTGCAATAATCGTTACTACCGTAGCATTGCAATATCTGCCACTTACGTAGCATTACAATGTCTTCTACTTTCGTAACATTGCCCAGTGTGATGAGGATCTCACTCCCACTACGTTGCCGGATCATTTAGAACCCGTGAAGCCAACATGATTAGTGGATCTCGTATCAACCACCCACGAATGAGAAGTATACGCCGCTAAACAAGTTTCAACAACTAGTGTATGAGAATTACCTTTCTTTCTTTCCCCTTTTGGGGTTGGAGCAGTAAAACCTCCATTGTCCTCTCTCACCGCAGCTTAAGCACTTCCTCTTTGGATTTTCCTTGACACAACAAGCATTCCTCATCTTACCATTGCCCTTGGCAATAGTTGAGTTTTATTGCTTATGGCCTTTGGTCCTCTTCTTTATCTTGCCTACCCTTGGCTAGAAAATGAAAGGCGGACCACTTGCCGATAAAGCTTGAGTTTGGTGCCTCTTCATCATTTTCGCCAGTGACCAAAAGCTTGCAACAAATTATTTAATGAGGCCAAAATGCTCAAAAACTTTTTGGAAGAGAGAGTGAAGTACCAAATTCATCCGAGTCTCCGGATCATAATCTGCGACTCGAGAATCTCAAGTTTGTTCGGGATGGGCCATCTATTTTGAGGACATAATCCCTTACGGGTTTTCCCTCCACCATTTCAGCGACGACATCTCTCGCAAGGTGATCTGACGAGTCCCGCATGTTTTGACTCGTCAGTTGGCTCATCTGATTTTTGTGTGTCAAAATCCACTTGTGCTTTTGTGCAGTTAGGACAATTATAATTTTCCAATCAATATAGTTTCCATACATATTGCATTGACTTTAAGTATAATGAGCAGTGGATTAAAAGGTTGCGACATGATGAACTGAAATAAACAATAATATGCATAAGCACAAATATATCACAAGGTTTGATCACATGCCATCATATTTAAAATCTCAAAAAAAATATGAACAATGCATCAGCCAACATCTCAAAACAGTTTAAATAAGTCACGTTGGGTGGGTCATTATTTAAACACATTCAAGCGGGTTACAAACAAGAACAGTTACAAACCCTTAATATCCAGATTAATAGTTGGCTCCACTTGACCAATATAAAATCGACGGGGACTCAGGAGAAGATATGCATATCAATTTTATACCTAAGTAATAACCATGATTAAATACAGGATTACTATTTCGCTTTGATCGAGCCTCGTTGGGAGGGTCATCGTCGCCACTAGTAATAACCCACAATCATCCGTTTGGAATTCATTCATGTGAAACCTATCTTTTGACCGTCCCGTTGGTGGAATTTCTCCAAAAGAATTCACAAATAAATAAATCATGGAGGTCAAAATTAATTCAATTTTATTATCCTAATAAAATTGTCAATTAATTATTTAAAACATACTTAGTAATTTTGAAGTTGAGATTTTTCAATTTGGCAACCCTCATGCAAACACATTTAAACAAATTAAATAAAGCATAAGATAAAGACAAATAAAATCAAGCAAAAGCGTAAAAAATAAACATATTGGGCACAAATTATCCAATTGTCATGGTTTGATTTTTCTTGGCGATCTTGAAGAAACACGTCTCGAATTTCTCCCACTCGTTCGTCTCGAAAAATGCCGTCTCGAACCGCCCGTAAGCGGCTTTCCTTGATGGGATCCGCAGATCCGTCCGGTCGCTGTAACTGGGGCAAGCCTAAGCGGCCTCGGCACCGCTGGCGAGTTTCGCCCTTGGCGCCCTATTTCGCCAGCGGCGAGTTAGCGAAATCGCGATCCGCGGACAGCAGACATCATCATCCAAGATCACCTCCTCCCGCCTCGCCCGCGTCTCATCGCCTCGCCCGTCGTCTCGCCAGGGCCCGCCCGCCCTGAGACGCGACCGCCCGAGGCCGCGCGCCCGCCTGCGTCCGCCTGCGTCCTCGTCTTGGCCTTCGGCCCTTTGGCCTCGCCCTGCGCCCCCGTGCGTGCCAAGGCCCCCACTTCACGGATTCGGATTTCGTCCTTTAATTCTTCATCTCTTCGTTCCCAATCCGGTTTCAATTTATTTACAAAAATAAATAAACCTAGATCTAGACTAGTCTATTACATTGATCAAATCAAACAAATCTAGTCTACTCGTGGATTTTCTCACGAGGCAAAACAAATCCGAGCGAATCGAATTAAAAACCACGGTTTATATGCATGCAAAATAAAACATTAAAATCCATGACAATTGGATACCGCAAAAGCAGATCTAACAGATTCTACTATCCAATTTCAAATTTAATGTCTACTTAATTAAATTACAATTTAAAAAATTGAGCAAAACAAGGGTGGCTCGATGCGATTGTTGGGGAATGAGTTGCACGAGATCTATTCGGGGTGAATATTTAAATACAAATTTAATTCATTAATTATTACTAGCATGAATTAATCCTATATTAATTCAAATAATAATTGCAACAACATATCATGCATATAAAAAAGCCACGTAAAACCCACACGACGCGAATCTACGGGTTTACGTGAACGCGCACCTCTCGGGATGGCAAGTGGCTTTGGTCGGACGGACTAACCAAAAGGACTTCCCAAGTATTCCCTTAGCCCTTGCTCGACAATCCGGTGGAAGGATACTCGCGAACAATTAACAAAAGGAAAAAATAAACTTTGTTGCACCACTTTTGTGGATTTGCTAATATTTCCAGCACATGGAATTGTACTTGGGAATGAACTAATCATCCCCTATTTATAGGATAGGAGGAGCACGAAATTTTGTGAATTTTTCAATGTGGGATAAGACTTTTCTTGGTCACCAAGAAATCTTGAATATATCCCATATATTCTCTTTCCCATAATTAAAATATTCCACAAAAATCCACCTCCTCTATTATGGAGAATTTTCAAAAAATCTAAGGTGCAAGAATCCAAGATTTGGATCTTCTTGAATTTATGAGATATTCTTGTATTTCAAGAAATACATATCTTCCATAATATCTTTTTCAGAAAATCAAGAAAATCTTTCTTGCCCTCTATTTTCCAAAAATTTCGAAAATCTCTTAATGAATAAACCAAGTGGGAGATTTCTTGAATTTAATGAGATAATCTTGTATTCCAAGAATACATATCTTCATTCCATAACAAAATTCAAAGAAAATCTTTCTCCCTTTTTATTCATAATTTTTAATTTAATGAGGAAATATAAGCAACAATATTTATTTTATTTTAATCACCTTTTCAGTTATTGGACTATATGTTGGGCTACTCGGGGGGGCCTTTAGGAGAATTAAGATTGGACCTTCTAATGGATCTTGAATATCTAATATTGAGCCACAATATAATTAAAGCCCATAAATATTAATTAATCCCACTACATAATTAATATTGACTATCCATCTTAACCCATATTATATCAATATGGCTCCCGGTCATTATTTCCCGTGTTTAAGATTATCTAGCTCATTAATTAATTCAAGCCTTTGAAATAGCTTTCCATTAATTAATATCTTTTGTCCTTGGTCGAGGAATCGGTTCAACATTATTATCCATACCGGAAACAAATTCCACTTGCAAGATTTGGTATGATAAAACTTATGAACCTCCCAAGGGCAAATCAAGCAAGCGTGATTTGCACACGATTCTTTCAGATTAAATCTTAGCAATCACGTGTGACCAATAATATTGCCCAAGATAAAAGACGTATTGAATCTCTCGATTCGCTACCCATGATAAGTCAAAGCAATAGTTACCGATCCCACGCGTGATCCTATTTCAGGGACGAAGGTTAAGAAACAACGAACCACCGAGGTCTAATTCTTCCATGTTCGGGATTCAAGAATTTATCCTCCCAGAGGTCCTATTCAACAAGATCGGTCATGCACTAGTGTAATCTCTTGGTCAAGACAAACAAATCGAGCCTTACACCTCAACCTTTCGCGATGGTTGTTCATTTCCATCTAGGTCGTGAATGGCGACTTATAGTTACAAAAAGGAATCGTTAATTTAATCTTCTGTGATCGGGTATCACTAAATTAACTACAGTGTAACACGTACGAATTATTGAACAGTTATGCAATAAATATATATAACATTCAATCATATTTAAAGCATCAGTGATAAACAATTTATTTCAAGAATAAGTCGAAATTGGGGCCGATTATACAAAGTAAAAAGCATACTTTTCAAAAAGATAATCCCCAACAATAACCACCTATGCCAAAAAGATATGAATTTTTTGATGGTAGCAATCGTACCTACCCCTATAATCAAAAACCTAGGTCGCCTTTGCTTTTTGAACCATTAATGGATGAAAAGAAGACAAACGAAAAAGATAAATCCCAAGTCTTCTAAGTCACCTAAGGTTCACACTAATAATCATACTAATTAGAAAGCATATAAAAAGAGTGTATGATTATGTTGATAGGTATGGGAGACAAATCAGGCCTCTCGATCTAACCGATCTCAATAGAAGTGCTTTCTGTTTGTATGGATCCCCAAAACTAATCCTAACCCTCGGGATCCAATCCTAAAGGGTACCTAAAGCCTGATTTGGGCTGCGAGGATCGTGTGGTCTGCGCCAACAAAGGAGGTGTGCAAGCAACTATCCGGTACATTGATAGTGGATGCTCAAGGCACATGACCGAAGCAAACATCTCCTCAGCTCTTACATAGAACGAAAGGCCGCGTGTACTTTTTCGGTGATGATAACTTTGGTTATACCAAAGGATTCTAACCTTAGAGAATGATGATGTACAAGTAACCTGGAGTCTCAGATGTCGAAGGTCCGAAGACAACCTATTATCGGTTTCACAATTCTGCGACAACGGATTCGGTGTTGAGTTCTCGATCGATCAATGCACTATCAAGAATCGAGCCACTCAATGATTTTGCTAATCGGGTTCAAGGAAAAGGACGATCTACACAACAGATTGGAACAGTTGCCCAAGAAATGCATGCCGATTGTTAAGAGTTCCAAAAGTAGCGGTTGGCTCGGCACAAAAGAATGAGTCATCCGAACTTTAAAACTCTTAATAAGATAGCAAGGATGTCTCTAGTGGAAGGACTTCGAATGAAGTATTTTCAAAGGATCGGACATGTCTTCGCATGTCGGAAGGAAAAACAGTCAAAGCTTCATTCAAGGAATTTCGGACCAAGATCCAAAATCTTGCGGTACCGCTTCATATGGATCTATTTGGACGAGATTACGGTCGATCTCTCAATGAAAATATACTCGTAATCGTGGATGACTACTCTAAGTTTACGGGTTATATTCTTACATAAGAAGAATGAGACGACAACGAAGATACGAAATTCGCTAAAAATATTACAAAATGAGAAGGGTGTCGATTGTAGTAAAAAATCGATCGATAAAGGTACATAATTTATGAACTCTTTTATTCTTGATTTTTTGCTCTAAGTTTGGTATACATCATGAGACATCACCGCAAGAACGCCACAAAAGAATGGAGTAGCGAAGCGGAGAAACAGAACTCTCAAAGAAAGTTCGCCGCACTATGTTATTTGAACATGCAATACCAAGTCGTTTCGGGCGTAAGTTTATCAACCTTTGCATGTCACACTCGTAACAGATGTCTTGACTAAGGCTCACTACAAAACACCCTATGAACTGTGGAAGGCGAGAAAACCTCGTGTTTTTTACTTCCATGTTTTTGGAGTGTAAGTGTTTCATACACAATAATGGGAAGAGTCGGTTGAAGACTTTTGAGGCCAAGTCGGATGAGGGTATATTCTTAGGATATTCCTCATCTAGCAAGGCTTTTCGGGGTTTACAAATGATTTAACCCTAGTTATGGAAGAAACACCCATGTAGTCTTTGATGAAGCATCTTACGAACAAGAGAAATCGCCTCGAGAACAAAATGTGCACGATCAACTTGTGCACGATGCTCGAGAAAATGGATCACCTAACGATCAAGGAAAAGGATCGTAAATCGAATCGATACATTCCAGATCTAGCTGATTCACCAGATCAATCAGATCCTAAGGTACGAAAAAATGTCGATGAAGAAGTTGGTACAATTTGAGATAAAGATCAACCGAACCATCCGGTTCGGGGGGAACACTGAAGTTCCCATCAACGCAGACATCAAACACATGATGAGTCCAACATCACCGAGACATGTTCTTATCAAGTGGATCATAAATCTGCACCACTCCCAATCGCTAGTAATGAACCTTTATCAGAAATGGATGATGTTCTCCAAACCAACACAAATCAGAACAGAAGGACCTGGATAACAGTCATCCAACTGATCTGATCATCGGAGACCCATCTGATAGAGTTAAGACTAGACATCAGATTGGTGAAAGTGCCATGTATTGATGTTATCTGTCTTTGAAGGAACCAACAACAGTAGAGGAAGCTCTACAAGACGCAAGCTGGATTCTAGCCATGCAGGAGGAGCTGGAACAGTTCGAGAGAAATCAAGTTTGGGAACTGGTGGACAGACCAAATCATCAAGACGTAATTGGCACGAAGTGGGTATTCAAGAACAATAGAGATGAGAAAAATGTCATAACCAGGAATAAGGCAAGACTTGTTGCTAAGGGGTATTCACAATCGAAGAAATTGATTATGATGAGACCTTTGCACCGGATCGCCGCCTAAAGCCATTCTTTTTTTCGGCATATGCTTCCCACGAGAGGGTTCCTTTGTGTATCGGATGGACGTAAAAAGTGCATTCTCAAACGCAGGTACTAGCAGAGGAATTTTATGTCGAACAACCTCCGTGCTTCGAAAAGAAAGCAACCAAGTGTACCGTTTAAGAAAAAGCTCTTTATGGTTCGAAACAAGCTCATCGAGCTTGGTATGATACACTCTCTCGATTCTTGATAGGCGGTGGGTTCACTAAAGGAATAAATGGGACGTAACCTTATTCGAGAATAGAAGATGGAGAAGATATTACGATGTTCAGATTTACGTGGACGACATCATCTTTGGATCTCCCAACAAGAGTCTATGTGAAAGATTCAGCAAACTGATGCAAGGGAAGTTCGAGATGTCCATGATGGGGCAGATGAGTTACTTTCTGGGTCTACAAGTTAAACAAAGTACAGAAGGAATATTCATCTGCCAAGCAAAGTACACTAGGAATTTATTGGCTAAGTTTGGAGTTCAAAACTGTAAGGAAGCCAAAATTCCTATGATGACTTGATTCAAGATGGATCCAGATGAGGATGGTCAGAAAACCAATCAGAAAGAATATAGGGCTCTCATTGGATCTCTACTATACCTGACTGCCAGCAGACCAGATATCACTTTTGCAGTAGGTGTATGTGCCAGATTTCAGGCAAATCCAATGCAAAGCCACCTAGAAGCAGCTAAGCGGATTCTTAAGTATCTGAAGGGAACAGTAAACCTTGGTTTATTTTACCCATCAGATGATAATCTAGAGCTTAGTGGGTATTCTGGACTCGATTATGGAGGTTGCAAGATCGATGAGAAAAGTCAACCTCAGAACTTGTCGGTTTTAGAAGAAAAACCGATCTCGTGGTTTTCAAAAAAGAAGGACATCGATTGCGACATCTACTACTCTCAAGCAGAATATATGGTCGCAGGAAGTTGTTGCTCCCTAAACCGCTCCGCTTAGTCGGCCGGTGAGGATTATAACATTGTAGCTAAGAATGTACCTATATATTCTGTGATAATAGTCTTATTGCAATCACTCAGAATCCTGTTCTACATACAAGATGCAAACATGTGGATGTCAGACACCATTTTATAAGAGATCATGTTGAAAAGAAGAATATCAGAATGGAAAAGATTCATACTGATATACGTAAAAATTCGATATTCTAACCAAGCCACTAAACCGAGGTCGATTAGAGAATTATGAATGAGCTAGGGCTTCGGATCTTGGAGAAAAAGCACCTAAAATGCTTGATGGATCGTTTCTCGTAACCCAATTTGGTTAAGAGACTAACCAAGTTAAGTGGAATCAGTTGAGTTTGGTATCTCAACTGATCAGAAGATCAAACAAGGAACTGATATGAGAAGGCGATCAGATTTACAATTTATCAGATTAAAGGAACTGATCAGATTAAAGGTTTATCAGATTAAAGGATTATCTGATTAAATCAGTTGGGTTATTTCACACTTTATAAGTCGATTAAGCTGATATTCAACAAGCAAGATTCACAAGATTAAAGCTTACATCGCATAAGAAAACAGGAAATTTACACAACAATGGAATAATAGAAACTTTCATTGATAAAGACCCGAAGGTCAGGTTTACATTACAAGTTACAAGTACAAAAGGACCCGGAGGTCAAAACATAAACCCTAAACCCTAAACCCTAAGCCTAACCCGAGAAGGGGGGGAGAGAGAGAGATTTTAAATCTGATGCTCCCATTTTCCCCCACTTAACAGGGGTGAGAAAGGCTTTGAAATAATCCTAAAGTCACTCGCAGAAGCTAAAATCAATGGAGCGAGAGCGGCCTTGATAGGATTTCTAAGCCAGGAGCCCTTAGACCTGAAGTCAATGGGCTCTCCAGCTGTTAAATGGAGCACATGTGCCAAGAAAGTGGTTCAAAGACCTTATGGGCACATGTGTCGCATGCAAAAATTGAGTTGATATACGAAGATCAGCTGTTGTCTGATCCAAACCGTATATCAAACTCATGTTTTATATCAGACTGAGTCTGTTGATGCTAGTTCCGTCATCTCGATAGACACACAAGGTGCATACGGTTAGGAGAAGTGTCTTCTCAGTTGCGACAGCAGATCCGCCGCCTTGGTGGTAGAGAAGCTTGGCAACAATTGTATGTGAAATCCTTGATGACGACGAAAACAGTGATAAGGGACACACAGGGTTGATTTGAGAAGCTGAAATCATTGAAAAAGGGGTAAAGGTGTTTGCCGGAAGTTTCACCGGAAACAAGGGTTCACTAGGATGCATGATTTTACAAAGAAGATAAGTATGGTGAATGAGTTATGTTGTGTAAAACATTGGTCCAATTTATAGAGGCCAGGCAAGGGTGCAAATTCAAATTTGATTTCAAAAAGCCTTTTAGAGAAATTTGCATCACAAGGACAGCGTGTAGGAATCACGCGACTGATAATTGGATAAATTTACGACGGATTGACATATCGAAATATTCAGACTATAATTACGCATGTCAAATCGTGCCAACTTAGGGAATAGAGACTACTATTCTAGACTAAGGTTTGGGGGTAACACTTATCCCAAGAATTGGCTTGATCTGAGAAGAATCAAGTTAGGTCAACTGAAATCTGATTAGATAAGAGACTGATCAGATGAGGAAGATCAGTTGAGCTTGATACCTCAACAAATCAGATATATCAGTCTACAAGAAATCAGAAATAACAGTTGAAGGGGAACTTCAACTGATCAAGGAGAATCAGAAGAGGAAAATCAGACGCAAAGTGAAGCGGATCAGTTGAAAAGAACAGTTGGGAAATTATGAGGTTTAGGCAGAAAACTAAGATCAACAAGTGGAATCACCTACAACTACAAGTGGTATTGACTGATTACAACATCAGTCAACCATATACGCATTTTTGTTTCCTTGTTTATTGCTTACCTTATTTGATTTTATCTGATATTATTTGCTTTACTGTACTCATTACCTTTTGTGACGTATTTTCTGCAAAACATTTAATGCGGACGTGGGGTACTTGTATTAATTGCTACAAAATGTGCTTTTAAATCCAAAAGGTATTCGTACGTGTTTTTCCTGACCATACGATCAAAATCGCTTAATCTGGATCGTTTAACCTTTTCAAACGATTGATCTTCCAATCTTTTTTTTCCCTCCTCCTCCTTATAAGTTTCATCAAAACCCTACCAGAGTTTTCTTATTCTCAAAATTCTTGCGATTTATTCTCTGAAAACTCAAAATTACCTTTCTGTGATTCAAAGTGTTTTCTTGCGATTTAAATTTATCTTCCGAAAAACTGAATCTGGTAATTTCTTGTTATTTGATGATTTTTTTCTTATTTTCAAAATGCTTTGATCATATAGATTATGTCTGTATTTGTGATCCTGCGATATGCCTTATCTTTTCTTGATATCTGTATATGTTTATCGATTAATAGGCCTGAGAATAGGTCTGATAATCAATATTTGATATCTTTATGATTATGCACAATTTAATTTAGTCTATCATATTGTAGATGGCCACTCACGGAATGGGAAAGATAATGTGCAACTATGCTGAACTGGCAACAAAAATTGTCGATGACAAATTTGTCAAGTTTGGTATTACGACGGATCCAGAGTCAATGGAAGTGGAGCAAATTCTGAAGTAAGGAGGCCTTGAGAAATTCTGTATTGCTCACTGCAATCCAGTGATGCAACATGAAGCACTCGAATTCCTAAGGAATTTGAAGGTGGATACAGACACTCCTGGAGATGAACTGATCTCTTCAGTTAACGGAGAGGAGATCAGACTGTCAAATGCGGACATAACACGTCTGTTCAGCTTGCCCAAAGGAAGAATCTCACCTGCGCACTACAGGGAGAATGAAGATGAGCTGATCAGAAACGAACTCTTCAGGGAAGCTGACAAACATCAGACCGCAGGTTTTGTCAGACCGATGCTAAAAAGGAAATACCAACTGTTGTTTGACATATTGTCAAAAACAATCATGGGTATTTCATTCAGCCCAGATGCTCTAACATCCGTCAAACTATACAAAGATGGTGCGATAATTGACGAAGCCAAGAACATCAATTGGCATGGCTTCCTGAAGGCCATTCTACTCCAAGAGCATGAAAAAATTGGAGTTAATGAACGGAGGCAGGTCTATCTGAAGAAGAGCATCAACAATCTCAACAAGGTTGCAGTTATTATGAAAGACAAACTGTCAAATGCTGAATGGGACCAGAATGGACTGAAGTCCTACAAGGCCTTCCTCACAACAACTTCAGCTATATATGGGCCACTTGATGATGATATGAGGCCCACTCTCTACAAAGGTGAAGAAAGGAAAAGACCATGATGATAAGACACGCCTACACCAGATGCTCCCCAAAAGAAGAAAAAGAAAATCTCCGGCGCTCAAGAGAAGAGGTCAAGAAGGCAAACCGCCTCCATGAATTGCCGAAGATGAGTCGAGAATCTTAAGGAAAGGCCGATCACCGACGCTGAGACAAAGATCGTGTGAAAAATCGACAGCAAAAGCTTTCAAGTTGAGAGCTCGCTAACATTCGGGGCGAGCAAAGAGATCTAATGATCTCCTTCTCTCAAACCTCGAGCCGATTCACCGCCGTATTCGCCAATCGAAGCATGTTCTCCTTTTCTCCTCCACCGCCTCTTAACCTCTAAACTACATCGGGCCACAACCGTAAAGTTTACCTGCCAGAGCCGGACGAATTGCTTCGACAATGTAACCCTCTTCAGTCGAGCCAATCGCCCAACTTCCGCTACTCAAGTCTCCACTTAGAACCTCTACATCTCATCAACCTAATCTTGTCGATCCGAACAAATAATTCACGAGTCCAGATCATCCAAGACCATCACGGGAAAATGGTCGGGATGCAAATTGAACGAGATATTGATGCGATGTATCCAGAAATCGGTAGCCCATCCCGTTATCGAGAGGAAGTTATGGAGATTCTCACATGGAAAGATCTCCGGTTAAAGAGCTTCTCAGACTTTATAATGATTATAGAACATATGGGAGGTGCTGATGAATTTGCAGATTTTGATTTCGATATGAAGAAATCTGCTCAAGTAGGATCACCAGCTGAGCTAATAACTGTTGAATCAATTAAAGCTCATTCCACGAAGCCGGGTTGGTGAACAAGGCGAACGAGATCTGAAGAAGCTCTCAAGCGAGATATGCCTATGAAGGATGCGGGAGCTGCCGATGATAGTGGAACTGGTGCTGCAATTCATGACCAACCACTGGAGGCACAAACAACTGAAACAGATCAAGTGACGCATAACATTCCTACATCTCACATCACCGCTGATCAACTTCAGGAGATCAGATCATGTCTCAAAGATCTTCTGAAAGAAGAAGTTGAGGGAGTGATAGCTGATCAGAGGCAGATTGGCCTCAAAGAAATATCAGATCAAAGGGAATTGGCTACTTCCCAGATTGAGGCAATCAAAGATCAGTTCTCCCAAACTGTGACCATGTGTCTGTCGAACTTATAAAATCAGTTGATGACAAGCTAATTCAAGTCGATCAACAACAAGCTTCTTTTCTGATGCTCACTGAAAAGCTAGAATCGAATGTAAGAGAAACTTGACAAACTAATTCTTACCCTCTATCGCCATGGAATTGCCAAGATCGAAATGATCTCAAGGTTCAAAATCTAACCGCTCAAGCTCAAGGTTTATCTCAAGCCAAATCTCAACAGTAGGCGATATCGATCGACTTTGGATCTCGACCTCCCCCTCTCATCGCTCTTTTGATCAAACCAAAAAGGGCGACAGAGTGAGAAACCAACTGACATTTATCGTAACAACAGAAGACCTTATTCGCACGGTTGAATCTTATGGACAAAGACTAGACCATCCGGATTTTTTGCTAACGTAAATTTACGAAAAAGATGGAAAAGTCGAGGCAAGAAAGGTCGCTGCGGGTGCCGGGACATCACTTTTTGTACGGTACCACTCAGATTAAGAAAGTCACAAGAAGACAAATAGCCAAATTCAGCCGATAAGAAATCGGCCGAGAAACCGCCCAAAGAGCATATTGTCAAGAAGTAAAAAAAAAACAAGAAGAAAGAGGCGGCGTAAAAAATTGGCAGAGGCGTAAGATCTCAAGAAGAAATTCGGGACGAGGGCGAAAAGAAAGGAAAATTTGGAAAATCAGACGTAACCTCACAAAGAAGAGTTGATGAGATCATTCCAAAAAATCACACATGCTAAGAGGTTTGAGGAATGGAATAAGATCGAAGTGAATGGCTTCGGATGCCTTTGTTCTTGATCTTGTTCCACAAGAAGAATCTCCAGAATCTTTGAATTCCTCAACCTGGTTGGAAAACAAACATCCGATTTTTTCAAGTATCCGGAAAATGAGGCCAAAATGATCAATGTAAAAATATCTCGCCAAGAGTATGATCCATTGGATTACTCGAAGAAAGCGCGGATGACTCATTCGACAGACCGGCATTTGGAGATTCTATTTTGACATCCCGAGCAAAAACGCGATAATCGATCCTCAAAGTGGTCAATGATGTCAAATGGAAATCAGATTAGATTTTCAACGTCCCTCAAGATCAAAAGAGAGATGCCGAAGGATACAAGTTTAAAAAGAGTGAAGAATCGAAGACTTCTCAGGATCATTTGTTTTTAAATTCAAACTTTTTACGATGTAATATGTAATCGACAAATCTAATGAGAAAAGTTTATTTTCTGATCCTAAGACAAAATCTCATTGTCTTCTCTTTCTTTCTTTGCATTCGGCTTTGCTTGGGATATCGCCTATTCTTTGGATCTTCAGATTCGACCTATACATATTGAGGTTCCCCCTCAATATGTGACCTATCTATTACATCAGTTGTTCTATACAGTAATTATCAACTGGTATTCTATAAACGGTAATATAAACATCAATCAGCTAACAGGTCTGACTGATCCTATTACATGTGTTTTAGAACTTTCATCAAAACTCTAAATTTCCCAACAGGGTGTATCTCCTAATTAAGGGGGTGTCAATAACCGGACCCTTTTTGTAACACAGAGTGTTGTGCTAGGCTTTCACAAATTTGTAATTGGGCCTCATATCTCAACCCTATTATAATTACAAATATATATATTAGCATATATATCTATGTAAGTTTTCTCTCCCCTAATAATGATGTCCATACTCCATACAACATAAATGTCAATCTATTGATACATAATTTTATTAGGGCTGCTCATGATTATAAGAGCCCCGTTGTTGGGTTGAGCCTTCAATTCATATGGACGGCCTTCTCGATAAGTGCATTTTTTGCACTTAATTTTTTTTTTAGTCAAAAAAATAAATAAAAATGATGTCCACACTGAAGTTTAGTCAAGTTTACACTAACTATAAACTAAGTCTTATATGCACCAAGTGCACCGTGCATTATATAGTATATTTTATAACCATACAATTTATTGCACTGAAATATACAAAAGTTGCATAATTTTAAGGTGCATTTGGTGCATATAAGACCCACTCCTAATTATATGGTTCAACATTTGGAACCAGTTAACGTTAGTTTAGGCGCTAGCAAAATCAATTAGGTTGTATTTGTTTTAGGACTCACACGGATGGACTTAGGACTTTGCGCTCCCCGTCTAATACGAGTTTGGGATTTAGAGTCTGGTTTTTAAATCCAACATTCAATCAACACCTACAAATACCTATAAAACCTATTATTATTATTCCCAATATATCACACTTTATACACTTTATTATTCTTCTCAATATAGTATAATAATACAACATCAATCACTATTAAACAATGCTTTGACATAAAGTTAAATCACACCCTACTCAAATTGCTGGAGGCGAACCATTTTTCACCTTTTCGATATTAAAAAATAGTAGCCCCATGGGCACAGTCGAGTTGGTAAGACATTTGATGATTTGGGGAGACATCCTCCGGTAATGCAACTTGCACATAAATTAATTTATGGCTTTTAAATTCATAAAAAAAGTTTTAAAAATATTTGTGTAATGAGTGATGTTTGTGTGCACCAATTGCACAAAGTGCAAATGGTGCAATTTGATTTAATTTTAATTTGGATGAACCATGAACTCTAAATCTAAACTCTAAACCATGAATCATTCGGGTTGGGTGAACCACGAACCATTCGGATCGGATTAGGTAAAAAAACTAAAAAAATCCAATTACATCCATTTTAAATTAAAGTAAAAGATGCGCACACAAGTATTTTCTTTGTGTAATATATAAACTCCGGAAATTCGAACTTGGGAATTGTTTTGATTACGGGGAAAAGGGTCCAAGCTGATAAGTTTCAAGCAACCTTGTTGCTTCTCGTCTTTAAAGACTTCACATGGATTATGATTCATTTTCAGCTCATTTCAACAACACCATCTTTGTCTCCTTTCAAAAAAAAAAAAAAACACTCTATCTTTATCATTTTGTTTTTTCATTAGCCTTTTCTCTCTCTCAATAATCCACGACCTAAACCCACCTAAGATCGTCTAAAATAGAATACACCCTCCCACCCAAGATTTCTTGTATTTTAGCAAACGAGTTGTTAACAGTCGAGTATTTTAGCAAGCGAGTATTTTATTATTTTAAATATTAATAAAAAATTCGCTCACTAAAACAGGAAAAAATAGAACTGTGAAAGTCATCATGGGACGAAGGGAGTATAACACATCAATTAAATACAGTCTCTTTTCAAAAACCATCTAACACGAGGCAAATCAAAGTTTATAAATCATTTTTAAAAAAATCGTAAATTGAGTAGGCGGATAAGATAAAATTAACCTTGAAAATTATCCCATATTACAGTTTACAGAGAATTTGTGAAATTGAATCTTGAAAAAGACAAAAAGGGATACACTTTTTCATAATCCCTTGAACTGGTGAACCAAAAGCGTAGATTGATAACAAACACCGCATTCTTTTGGGCCTAAAGCTACCCTAGGTAATTCCTATTGGTTAATAAAAAGGGCAACTGCAATCAAGGTTAAGTACTCAACTGCATCACGAGAGCCATGAGAGACCCTATTCAATACGTCACCGTTTCTGACTTTCTTTTAACCACCCCATAATAGCACAAATACCATTCAGGGCAAAATTATGATAATGGAGTAGGATCAAGTCTGTGGCGTGTATGTACAAATATATATGCATATGTGCATATATATAAATGCCTTGAAAGAGACTTCATAAAGGATATAGAATAATTTCTTGAAATCGTTTTTCAAATAGAAACCGCTTCTTTTTTGCTGAGGAAATACTCCAAGATCCCATTTTCATGCCAATGAAAAAGCAGGGAATCGATTATCCAAATGCAAAGTGTTGATGATACTCAAGACCCAAAGCAGATTTTCTCATCAAGAAGAATCAAGGTTAATGATGTGCATTGTTTCTTGATATTCTTGTTTCTCTTTCAATCAAGAAATAGTTCTAGTTATGCATTAACTAACAGATGACATTGAATGCAGATACAGGAATCAAATGTAGAAATGAGAAGGGAGGGAAATTTCCACAACAAGCTCTTTCGTTTCCTATTCTACGCGCACTTGGCCGTAATCTCTGTTCTAGTAATTTACCTCACGGTGCGAGGCATCTTATCAGCCAAACATTTTCAACCGAAGAAATGGTACCTGCTGGTTATTTCCTCAACGGCTTGTGCCGGAATCATAGCATTCTCGTGGCAAGCATTCTTGAATTTCAGTCCTTCAAGAACTCTCAAAGCTACATTCTGGCTAAGCCCTCTGCTCACATGTGCATTCGGGGTCCTACTCGTCTCTATAGGCACAAAAGGCAGTCTAGCAGCATCAGTAATTGCACTAGTTTTCTCCATACTGCAATCCTTATATGCATGTTGGGTTACCCCCAGATTAGAGAATGCTAACAGGATACTAACAGTTTCTATTGCATATCATCCTCGTAAAGTCAAAACTAGTGTAGTTCTATCAATCATTATCAGTACCCTCTATTCGTCTTTTTTGATGGTCGGTATTGGTGGAGCCACCGCCACAGGAACTAAAATCGACACTCTATTCATTTTCCTGATCCTAGGAAGCTTGACTTGGACCACACAGATCATCAAGAATACGATGTAAGTCACTGTATCACACATCAAGTATATGCAATTTACATGTGGAATAGAGGTGGATTTCAAGGCAGTGGTTAAAAGTGCAGCTAAATATTCAATGGGTAGTATTATCATAGGCTCGATTATCATACCGGTTTTTGATGTGATTCGAGGTTTGGGTCGAGCATTTAGTTTGATCTCGGGGGATATAGATGAGTTTATGTTCTCATGCACAAACTGCTGTTCAGGGGTTTCGTCTAGGATTGTATTATATGGGAACAGATGGGGTTTTGTGCATGTTGGGGTGTATAACAAAGGGATTGTTCAGGCTTCAATGGATACATGGGATATGTTTCGAAGAGTCGGGATAGAGAAGTTGATCAATTTGGACCTAACTAGTTCACTCTGCTTCCTATGTGGGGTGGGAGCAGGGTCTATATGTGCATTACTGGGTGGTACTTGGGCACTTGTGATTGACAGGAGTTATGCAACTGAAGTGTGCCTACTTGCCTTCTTAACTGGATATTTCATGGTAAGCTACGCTATTGACTTCTACCTTTTTTTTTTCCCTTTTTCTTAACAATGTCATGAAAAGAAATGGTTTCATACCCTATGCATGCATTACAGAATAGGGTGGCCATGGCATGGGTACAAGCAAGTGTAATGGCATATTATGTAGCTTATGCAGAAAATCCTCAAAGCCAACAGTTTGGGAACATCATCCCAGCTTATATGCAGGAACTACAAAGATTGGAAGTATGAAAGTCTAGAAGAACTTTACTACAAACAGCTCCCAAGTCCCATACAATCAATTAAGAGATGCTTTCTTGATTTTCCATTTTCTACACAATGTGCATGAGTAGTTAGAAAACCATACAAATAACTCTTACTCTAGTTTTTCATATTTGTTTGACATTAGAGCAAAAGATGTTACTAACTGATTTGCCATTTTCCGAGATAGTGTCGTTCGTGTTACATAATTTTTCCATAGTCCAAATTTTAACATAACAAGTAACAATATTTTCCTCACTCAATAATTCTTCTTCTCACATTAAACACATGCTCTATTTTAAAAATTGAATCGTACAATGACCATAGCTAGAATTTCCAACAGTGAAGCAATTGGAACAGGATGGTTTTAGATTTTTAATAAACTTTATAAGCACCCAACAAGAGAATGAGCTTTACTGCTGACAATTTACTCAATTCTGCCTGAGGCAGGTGGATTCTCTGAAAGGGAAATTTCCAAATGATCAGGAGAAACCAAAAAAAAAAATCTATTTATAATTTATTCTATTCTATTTTTCTTTAATTTTGGGGATAATTAGGCAAACAGCAATTATGGAGTTAAAAAAAGTAGCACACCAACATCAACAGACAGCATCTGCCATATTAAACAAATTTTGTTCCGATTCATCAAATGATACAAATTTTAAAACCAAGGCCTACATATATTGAAGAACTATAATCCGGATTTGCATTCCATACTAGCTGTTCACATCCGAGGAATAAACCAGTTTAATGAGAAGCAAACCTTGTATATAAGCCAAGTCAAATGTGACCCCTGCCTCCACATTCTGAACACATTGTGTTCCCAGTTCCCCCACAACCTGCATTATAAACAAGGAGACATCAAGATTCTCACCACTGTGGTCAAGGCATTATTGTCTCCTACACTTTTCAGGCGGCTATTTGATCTGCCTAAGACAACATGTTCTACGATTGGCAGTTGTTTTGATATTGATTTCATCGGTTTTCTCTTAATAAGATGATTACAGTGTGCATGGCAATGATTTTTTTTTTTAACTCATCATATGCCAAATTGTAATACAAACGAAAAAATGCATCATTAACAATAACTAGAATCAGAAATTGCAAAATTTACACAAATTTTCATCAAGAAACTACTTTAGAACATTACCTAAACATCGAACTTTAACAATGATTCCTTGGCTCTCCAAGATAGAATCGACATACAAGCCTGACCCAACACAGGTGAGGCAAAGATGCACTCCTTTAGCCTCACAACTCGAGCATCGAGGCTTTTCTCCAACATCTTTCTCAGCCAATGATAACCCAACAGGCTTCTCGATTCTTTCCTCGGGAATAGGTTTATCGTAACAAAAAAGAGATTCAAGACTACTTCTTTGCTTATGCACATCCCCAACAGCACATCTCACAGTCTGCAATGTCATGATATATCCTCTAAGTAGACTTAATTCATGCAAACTCAATAACAGAAATGCATATATAAAAATGAAATCTGATTATGCCCATTGAGTCACATAAGACATCACAGCATATATATGGATATGTTTCTCAGTAAAACCCTATAATGATAACCTATACCACACAACTGATTGTATTCATATTAATTTTCTGTTTACTTATGCATTATCAATCACCGCTTTCGAATGTTTATATTTGAGAACTGAAGACTGTTGATTAAAATAGATTTGCATTACACTAGTTAAAAAAGCAGATCAATCCAAGAAACAGAAATATCAAATTAGGAGTACAAACCCTAGGGTTCGAAGAAGAGCGCAAGACGGCGTCGTTGCAGTGATTTTCAAAACCAATTTTGGGGAGAAACCTCGAATTCTTGTGCAAATGATGATGAGAAGGGGAAATCTTGGACAGTGCACAAATTGAAGACGGGGAGATTCTCGGAGCACATTCCATTGTCGAGAGCTGAATTCAGAAGACTCGATTTCAAATGCTTATTTCTTTTCCTAATTGGAGATTTTCCCCTCAATTTGGGTATTGATGTTCGATGATTTCGATTGTTTCTTCTTCTAACTTTCCTCGTTGTTAACGAACAACCAAAAACGTCTCCGGTTTCTATTTCATGTTTGTCACTAAAATTCATCACCCAATGAGCTAAAGTCGCTATTGCTTGCATTGCGATTATAGGTGTAAAATAAAAATGATGCGAAATTCACTTTTTAAGATATTGCGATTAGAGCCCTTATGTTCACCCCGAAAAAATGTACAACCTCCGTTCTATTTTTTATTATTCGATTACTGTAGACACAAAGATTAAAAAAAATAGAAAATAATAGTATTAAATGATGTAAAGTGGGTTTGGTGGATAGAAATAATAATATTAAATGGTGTAAAGTGGGTTTGGTGGAGGGAAATAATAGTATTAAATGGTGTAAAGTGGGTTTGGTGGAGATAAATAATAGTATTAAATATAACAAAAATTCATATGAGACGGTCTCATACATGAGACGGGGTACAATCAAGCACAAATCACACCCACACCTCCCAAAGTGTTAAAACTTCAATGCCCAGTTTATATTCCGTCTCACCGTGAGACGGTCTCATTTAAGTGTGCCTCATTAAATAGTATTGAAAATTGCTTTATATCCTTTTTTAAAAAATGACTAAACAAAATTAGGACGGCTATTTACGGAAAGTGGACAATCAAAATTAAGACTGATTGATGCATTTAAAGTGTGTATTATTATTGATGCATTTTTCTCCGATTCAATAGCATGTACTCTATTTTTTCATTTTGATTGGATTATTATTCATACCACTTCCTATGTGGTATTATTAAGGGTGTGTTTTAAAATACAAGTGAAAGATAAGAAGTGCTTATTTTTTAAAAAGGAACACTTAAAACATGTTTGCAACTACTATTTTAAGTGCTTATTAGCTCTTTTGGTCAAGCAATAATTTCTAGTTTTTGACTTCTCCTTAAGCACTTCTACACACATCCCAAGAAAATAATACCCAATACCCTTATTAAAAGCACTTCTTTTGCAAACACATTTTTTTTTAATCACTTCTTATCCTTACTTTTCATTTTGCTACAAAAATCACTTGATATCACTTTTTTAGAGATACTAGTGCTTGCAAACACACACTAATATCAAGAACTATTTTTTAAATTTTCATGTTAGTAACACATCTTAACAAACATATGAAAAAATTAAATATATCACATATACTAGTAAAATATATCACATGTTTGCATATTCCTTCTAATTTCATATCACTAAATAGACGGGCTCATACAGTAGTTTCAGTCCGAGCGACCGTTATTATTTTTCAATATAAATATTATTAATTGGAAAGTGAGATTTTTTATTTTTTGAAAGGAATTGAAAAGTGAGATTGGTCCAACATGGTCACACCAAATTCTGTCTTCAGCAAGATTAGAGGTAACAAAGAGTGCAAACTGAGCAAAATGCATTTTAAAATATCCAAATTATTGTTGAATACTTATCAAAAAAATAAAACATGAATATTAGTTTTGACACACTGGTGGGTAGCGGCTAAATCTAATTCGAATCTTCACCTCTTCACCAACTAAAAGAAATGGACAATTTTTATGTGATACGGTTTTGTATTATTCTTTCATTATTTTTTTAAAATTGCAATAGCATGCCTTAAAACATAAAAAGAGCAAACGTTGAATCTACGTGATACATTACAAACTCTCATGTAAAATTTGTTCATACTATGAAATTGATATAATTACACTTATAAACTGATATCACTACTCTTATAAACTAATAACTATAGCATCTAATGTTATGATCTCAATTTACAACTATAGTAATATTAATTAATAAATGTTAAAATATTAATTTATAAATATATTGGTATAAGTTTTATACTTCGAAACAAGTTGTAAATATTCTTACATTAAACAGTGAGATTGGATTACAATGAAAAATAAATAAGTAATGTTCAAAGTTCATCGAAAATAAATAAGTTATGCCAATAGGCCCAAGATTTCGAAATCCATATTCATGTAGGCATGGACTCGACAGGTTTGGATCGTATAGACAGTAAACTTATTGCACCGGTCCATAACTACTCCATTTATGATGTTATATATAGTAAAACTTAAAAGAAAACAAATTTTATGGATAAAATATTTAGACATAAAAAAGTAATGATAATAGCTTCTGTGATTCTGAGTTCACGGTGAACTTTTATAAGAACTATCACTATTATGTATACAAATTATCATTGTTGTGTATAAAAATTATTACTATTTCAAAAAGTTTTTATACACAATAATAATAATTTTTGTAATATAGTTTGTATATAGAGTTGGTGAATACTAAATACGAGTGTTGCTCAAAAGTCAAAAGTAATCTAGCATATATATTCATGAATTGATGTAGTATAACATTAAATTAAAAATTAATTGGGACAGTCAACAATTGAATGAGTAATTGAAATATAGAACCAAGCACTCATAATTTACTTAAAAGTGTATAGTTGAATTATAATTGGATGCGACTCGAACGTGAGTATCCAAATTTTATGTTATCAAAAGGGTTATCGAAATTTGTTTAAGATCCATTTCATGAATACCTACACGAGACAAATACTAGTGTGATGGGTTTATTTGGTTTTGGGCCCATCAAGATAGTTCAGAGGCCCACTTGTTTTTTTTTCACTTTTTTGTTTTTCCAATCTCTTAATTCTATACCTAAAAATCAATATAGAGATTAAAATATTTATTCCGGTCAATTTCAACTTTCATGTATCCCTTCATATATGAATTAAACATATTTTCAAATTTTATACCTGGATTGAAAATACATCCTATGCCTCATCCCACAAACCAAAACTGACTACGTGAGATTAAAATGTTAATCCCGATCTATCCTGTCAATGGAGAATATTTAGGCTCTTGAAAATTTATTTATGTTTCTCAAGTGGTAAAACATCACATTGTCAATTTATTTGCTTACATTGAATATACACACTTTAATTTAAATGACATTTAGTTTAGATTTTTTTACCCATTTTTAAGAACTAAACCACAATTGTACAACTTGAAAGATAGTTAAAGGCGACAATTAAACCGTATCCACAAGGATCAAATTGAACTAGGCCAAGCAATATCAGTACTACCAGAATTTTCTTCTCTTTTTATTTTTATGCTAGTTAAAGTGTCAAAATTTGGACTCTATCTTTCAGGACCATACTGTAATTAATGCATGCATGAAAAAAGGTTATATTTATTAAAATTTATATTGGAGACAAAATCATATATAGTTTGTGCATGCATACAAATATTAATTGTAACGTGCTACGTGTCGTACAGTGAATTGAAAACCTCACGTTTTTTATCTTCTTTTCTCTTTGTTTTTTTTTTTATCCTTTAATTACTTAAATATGTACACGATAAAAATACTAGAAATTAACGAATCGTAGATTTTTTTTATTATTTTTTACTGTGCTAGTTGTGGTCCTCGTTTTTTATCAAATGAAAACTTATCGTCAGATATTTATGAATTACTCTTTTTAGTTTTTACAACTATTGATCAGGTAAAGAAAACATTTGGTGAAAAAAATGTGTACGTAGTAAAAAACAAGACAGTGGTGGTTGAGTCTATAAAAACAAGTAATTATAGTTGTTCTGACTTTTTTTTCTTTCAATCAGACTGTAAAATGGGTACGGATATTTTTATTATTAATATTATTATTCGAGGAGTGTAGAATAGTGTTTAGTACAGCCTCCCTCGTCCAAAAGTATGAAAATATTTAAACGGTTGAAATATATTTTGAACAAAAGATAACGAAAAAATAATAGATTAAGCAAGATAAAAAGTTTGTGTTTTAATAATCTAATAATAAAATTTGTTTGATGGATCATTTTGCTAATTTTCATATTATTTATATATATTGAATTCGAGATAAAGATCGTGCCAAAAAATTCAAAATCAATTGACATATCAATACCGAATGTGTCATATATACGCTATGGAAATAAAAAAATAAAAAAAAAGTAAAAAGAACGTAAAGAAAAAATGTGATAATGATTTAAAATTTCATCTGCATAACTACAAGTCTACAATTCTACAAGCATGAAGTATATTCTCTTTTGAGAAAAAAACTTATACATTTCCACATATTTGTATAAAATTCAAGAAAATGAGAAATTGGTCGCGGTAAGTTTGAGCTATTAATTCCCTAATCACTAGTGCATGAACTCATTAATTCAATAACTTGATCTAAATATACTTAGAAAAATAATAACGCATACAAAAAGACTTTTGTGTAATTTTATTTATAAACATTCCATTAATCTGAATTAAAAACACCATCTGAACAACACAATCTTCAAGCAAAAATTTGATTAATACATTCAAACCAATAAAGTTTGACCTAGAGTTTCTCCGCGATGCCGCCAACGCCAATTTACAGAGAATTCGTTCCTCAAATTTTTGAAGAAATTCGCGGTCGTGAAAAATTCCACCGGAGCCAATGTAAGAATAGAATTTTGAATTTTTTTTGATTTGAGATTTCTGGAATTTAGAGTGCGGTCGAAATTTATGATTTTAACAATTTCCATGTTATCCCTTTGAATATTTTTTGCTCCAAAATTTTTCATATTATTTATATATATTGAATTCGGGATAAAGATCGTGCCAAAAAATTCAAAATCAATTGACGTATCAATACCGAATGTGTCATATATATGCTCCGCATGGACTAAAAAAATAAAAATAATAAGATCAAGAACGTGAAAGAAATGTGATAATGATTTAAAATTTCATCTGCATGACTACAAGTCTACAATTCTACAAGCATGAAGTATATTCTCTTTTGAGAAAAAAAAAACTTTTTATACATTTTTTACTATTTTAATAATATTTGTATAAAATTCAAGAAAATGAGAAATTGGTCGCGGTAAGTTTGAGCTATTAATTCCCTAATCACTAGTGCATGAACTCATTAATTCAATAACTTGATCTAAATATACTTAGAAAAATAATAACGCATCTACAATGAATCTCCTATAAGATCCTTTGATAGAGACTTTTTCAAGCGTGTAATTTTTTTTTTTTTTTGAATGTGAAAGCGAACATTCAAATCCACACTTTCTAATTCTCTTCCTTCATTATCGATGGTGGATCCGTAGAGATTATGCACAAAATGCTACAAAGCCAAACATATGTCAAAGCATTCCTAGAACACAAGTATAGATATACAAACATATTCAGAGTGTTATTAGATGAGTGACATGTGTCCAATTAATTTTGTGTCCGTGAATCTTAGTCAAACGCCGTGAATTAAAACACCATACGAACAACACAATCTTCAAGCAAGTAAAAAAAATCATTATTATATTAGAATAATTACAATCTAGTATAAGAACTACAAAGATTAATACATTCAAACCAATAAAGTTATGACCTCCCCGCTTTTTCTCCGCGATGCCGCCAACGCCAATTTACAGAGAATTCGTTCCTCAAATTTTTGAAGAAATTCATGCAAAATTTGAGTTCTCAAAGCCTTTTTAGAAAAATTCCACCGGGGCCAATGTAAGAATAGAATTTCTGAATTTTTTTTGATTTGAGATTTCTGGAATTTAGAGTGCGGTCGAAATTTATGATTTTAACAATTTCCATGTTATCCCTTTGAATATTTGGTAAGATTCGCTCCAAAATTATGACTATATTTTTGTTAAGATTTATTTCCAATATTTGAATATATTTCCTTGGGTAGAAGATTTGTATTGCAGATTCACGGACACAAAGTTAATTCACGGCGTTTGACTAAGATTAGTTAATTGGACACATCTCACTCATCGAAGATGTGGAACATTAGATGAAATATTGGGTGTTTAGAAGTGGATCGGATAGAAAAATTTCTAATTCTAATTACAATGTTAACTTAATAATATTTTAGTACCAAACAAATGAAAGATCAAGACCAAAATCAAGACTTGGTAAGCAGTCTGGCCTTTAGGAAATGCTCAAAGATAATGATTATGATGTTGATATGCCCGATTGAATGTCTCGATCTAATTTATGCTCATATAAAGAAAACTATATATGATCTAATCTTAAGTATTTAGTAATGATCTATTTAGGAAAGATTCATTCTTGAAGAAATCATTGAATGATTTATGATTAGAGATTTACCTGAAATAGGAAATTCAATTTATTATATTCAAAAGAAATGAATTTTAAAAGGATTTTGATTAGATCCCAAAATCATGTTCGGGATAAATCTTGATAGATGAATCAGATTCGGTTTTAGAGTGTTCAGGATTCTTTAATAAAGCAGATAGCAGAACTCGATGAAGAATTATTTTTGTACCGAAGGCTCGAGAAACTCAAGACTAAGAGAACTCCGAAGGCTCAGAGAAACTCGAAGATTTAGAGAATCATAGTAATTTAAAGAGAGAATGCTTTATATCAAGATATTTTTGCCTCAATCTTTGGACCAAAGAGAAATTTTTAAAATAATGATAAATGGATTTGAATTTTTTTTCAGAATATTTACTATAAATCAACTTTATCACATAAAATCTTAATAAATAACTTATTCTACTATCAACTATCCATCATCAGAGAGATTTTCCCAACCTTAAAGATTGGCGCTTAAACCATTTATCACATAAACACCAAACAAATAAAGTGAGGTAGTTGTTAGGCAATCTTTTTTTTATCACAATTTATTCTTATTTTAATAAATCCGAGTGGAGGTGATAAGTCCCGGGCGATGAACTCGTTAAACATCTAAGAGTTTGAGAGCGGGTTAGTTAGTAAACTACGTGGAGTAAAAACTCTTAAAAATGGAAGAATCCAAAGAGTAAAAATAATTTATTTATAATAAATTATGTAATAATTTAATATTAACAAATTGCATAATTTTAAAATATATTATGAATATATATTATGCAAGACTTAGTCGGGAAAATTACTCCATCATGAAGCATCGTATTCTTTTCTTTTCTTGTGAGTAACATCTCCCCCTCTCCCTTTCCCTCTTTCAAACAAACAAAATCATACCCAACGCCAGATTCCCACCTTATCTCGCTCCCATTTCAATTTCACAAAATTCAAACAGTTTCACACCCCACGACGTCGTTCTTACCTTTCAGAAACCCCCAAATTCCAAAATCCTGCCCTAAAAGACGGCCTAATTAACTTACTTCCCACCACAAAACTCGCACCAAACATTCCTACCTCAGATACAACCCATGCCTCCCCCATTCTTATAGCTTCTAATGGCCTCCATTCCCAATCATTCCTCCAAATGGATTTTTCCGCCATTAAACCTCGACACACCAAGCTTTTCTCTCTCTTCATCAGCTTATCCTTCATCCTCCTATTCTCTCTCTTCCTCACTCACAAATCCGCTGCACACACTCACTCACACCAATTCCTTCAATCCGGTGACTCGAATTGCACCGATGTTCACAAATTCGCGGATTACAGGGCGAAATGCGCGTTCGTGAAGTCCAATCGGGACTGTTTGGGCAAAGGCTATTTCAATTACCTCCAGATTTTCTACTGCACGTGCGGCGATATCCCGGTGGCCGGTTACTTTCTCCTCCTTCTGTGGCTGGTGGTTCTGTTCTACGTGCTCGGAAACACCACCGCCGAGTACTTCTGCCCCTCCGTGGAGTCCCTATCCAGGGTTCTGAAGCTCTCGCCGACGATCGCCGGCACCACGCTCCTCCCCCTCGGGAACGGAGCCAACGACGTCTTCGCCTCCGTCATCTCCTTCACGAGCTCCGGCGACGCCGACGTCGGCCTCAACAGCGTCCTCGGCGGCGCCTTCTTTGTGTCGTGCTTCGTCGTCGGAATCGTGAGTATTTCGATCTCGTCGCGAGGGGTTAGGGTTGATAAGCCCAGTTTTATTAGGGATGTTCTGTTTTTCCTGTTCGTGCTTTTCTGCTTGATTATGATCACAATTTTCAAGTGGATTAGCTTCTGGTTTGCGCTTTGTTTCTTCTCGCTTTACTTTCTGTACATTGCCGCCGTTTGCCTTATGCAGTTTTTCAGAAACAAAACGGTTAGGGTTGTTAATGATTTGGACGGATTTACCCCCATTGATGTCCCGTTATTAGGCTGCATTGATGATGAGGAAAAATCCTCTGTTTCCGCCCTTAAAAGTGATACCTCTACCACTAATTACATGAACCTCTGCCTTTACATATTGGAATTGCCACTTTCTTTACCAAGAAGGCTCACAATCCCTGACATAAGTGAGGAAAAATGGTCTAAACCGTTCGCTGTGAGCTCAGTAACTTTAGCACCAATCCTAGTAGCAACTCTCAGCAACACACTCCAAGAAAACGTCGATTCGAAAACAAAATTCGCCGTATACTCATCATCGATAATGGTGGGCACGATCCTAGGGTTTCTCGCGTTCTATTCGACCAAGAAATCGGGCCCTCCGAAGAGGTTCCTCTTCCCGTGGCTAGCCGGGTGTTTCCTTATGAGTATCACTTGGACGTACATTCTAGTCGAGGAGCTCGTTTCGTTGCTCGTTGCATTCGGGACCATTCTCGGTATCAGCCCTTCGATACTAGGGCTCACTGTCCTAGCATGGGGTAACTCCGTCGGGGACTTGATTTCGAACTCTACCATGGCCTTGAAAGGCGGGGCGGACGGGGCCCAGGTGGCGATTTCGGGCTGCTACGCTGGCCCGTTGTTTAATACATTGGTGGGATTGGGATTGTCACTTGTGTTTGCATCTTTTAGGGAGTATCCATCAGGATATGCTGTCCCTACTAATCCTGATGTTTATGAGACTGTGGGGTTCTTGATGGGAGGATTGCTTTGGGCACTTGTGATATTGCCTAAGAGAAATATGCAACTTGATAAATCTTTAGGTATTGGTTTATTAGCCATATATTTCTGTTTTCTGTTTGTAAGGATTGTAAGGGGTTTAGGGTTAGTTAATCTTTGAGGATAAATTTGTTTCCTCTGCTTTGGGCCTCAAAAGAGGTAAGCATTTTTTTGTTAACTGTATAAGTGTAGCATGTTCATAAATGCTAGGATTTGTATTGTCTTAATACAAGAATTTAATTATTATATATCACTTAATTGGTTCTAGAGATAAATACATTAGCTCGATTAACCAGGTGGCTTAGCCCACCTGGACACTGGGCTCCTCAATTGAGTGAGAGATCCAGGTTCGATTCTCTTTGAGAACGAATTGGAGAATGAGAGTTATAAGGTGGTTTGGTGAATTTGTGGAGTGTTTGGATGTTTGGTGTACTAACTACTAACAATTAATTTTGTCCGATCATACATTAGCTCGATTAAAGATTCTTTGTTCTTTTTTAAGACAGTTTTTGGTTTGTGGGTTTTGTTGCACGAGTGGGGGTGTACTTTTTTCCTCTATAATGGTGTAACTACATATTCGTAATAATGAAATGATGAAACTTTGTTGCAAATTGTGAATAGCGTCCATAGGCACAGGAGTAATAATTGAGGGTTGATCAGTCCTATTGCGAAGAAAGCAAAAAAAACCCAATTACGATGTTTTAGATAAAGAATTCCGTCAAAAAAAAAAAAATGTTTTAGATAAAGAATATATGTATGCATACATTTGTGAGGAGGGATCGCATGTAGGCTTGGCAGTTGCCGGGGCGGATTCCCCTTTCCCACGGGGATCCATCCGTAATCCCAATTTTTTAATTACTTAATATATATATATATATATATAATTATATATATAAATTAATAAATATAATAAATGAACAACGCATATTAAATGCAGTTAAATTTGAGCTTTGAAGTTGCTAAATTATGAAAGGAGAGAACAAATGAATAATGAACGGTGATTTTTATTTTTATTTTTATTTTTTGTTTGTGTTGTATAGTTTAAATTATATTTTGAATATTAAACAATATTAAATTTGTATTTCAAAATTTTATATTCTCTTATTAATATTGTGTAAATTATTATTTAAAAAAAAGGCGGAGAATGGGGATTTCCCGATTCCCGGAGGAAATGAAAATCCCCGGCGAGACGGGGGATGAGACTTTTTTTTTTCCGAATGCTTCGCAGGCATTTTCCGTCCCCAAATTTTGTGGGGGCGGAGATGGTGAGTTGTCCCCCAATCCTGCCCTCCGCCACTGCCAAGCCTAATCACATGAATGATTGATTCCACAATATTTGGAGTTTTGCTACCTATATGCATTGTATGGCGGCAAGGGTTCTATACTCCTAGTCCCATACGGAAGCCCTTTTTATAAGTGTTTTGTATAGAAGAATTTTCAATATTTTTCACCATCGAAGACCCTACCTTAGGATGTTTGATTCGGATGTTAAATATATTTTAAGAGTAGATTTTATATGTATTAGGTTTAATATGTAATTCAAATGTATTTTTTAAATATGTAATTTGTTAAATTGAAACATTGGAATTATATGCAATTTGTTTATATTGAAACATGCAATTTGTGTTGATAAAAATAAATTGCATGATTTAATATAATATATTTTATTGAGAAAAATTGTACGCATTTAGTGCATACAACACCTTTATTGTTTATAAAGTCAAATATAGTGATGTATGGATCAGCTTATAAGATAAACAATTTATAAGATGCTTATGAGTTTATAGACCTGTATGCTTTAAAAAATGTTTGTTAAAAACAAAAAAATTATAATAGCATATAGAATTTTAAAATAAATTATTTATGTACATCTTGTAAGTTTTACTATTGACATACTTTAGAAATGAGCAAAAACTTGTATGCAATATTGCGTATAAGTCATATGTGGAATTATAGATTAATTGGGCTTTTTTTTTTCGCACGCCCGGAACGCGCGGGTCGGATAGGGCTTCTTCTTCCTCTCGTCGCACGCGTGACCTTGATTTCTTTGATTTTGATTTTCACAACGTATTTTTTTTTGAGTTCTTTCTTCTCCTCTTTTCTCCTGTTCTTTTTTTTTTCTCTTCCATATTCTTCTCAATTTCTTCAGTTTTCTCATCCTCACAAATTTCTGAGTTCTTTCGTACTATTATCCTTATTTGTTGTCTAAATTTTATAATCTTGGATTGAAGATTTTTTTTTCGCGCTTATCTTTGGTTTTTGTTCATGTAGTAACACTTTCGTTTGTTATCAAATTTTTCTTTAAATATCAAATTGTTTTTAAATATGTAATTTTGAATTTGAGAATTTCTTTTTCGCTTGTTCGTGTTTTGTTCATGTAGTAACACATTTTTTTCTTCATAGGGTAACACTTTTTGTTCGTGTAATATGTATATTTTTTTAGTAATATATAATACATACATATATATGTTCTGGTTATGATACAATAACAATGTTATATATATATAACAACAATGTGTTACCATATGATAATGTATTTTTTTTAAATAATAATGTAATTTTTATTTCACGTAGTAATACATTTCATTTCTATAAGTATCACATTTTTTCATGTAGTAACACATAAAAAAAATAAAAAAATATTTTAAAAATTTATTTCTATAAGTATCACATTTTTTTCATGTAGTAACACATAAAAAAAATAAAAAAAATATTTTAAAAATTATGTACTCAATCAAAATTGAACATACAACCAAATATATTAACAAAAAACCTAAACCACTATGCTACAACACATATTTAATAAAGATATTCTTCTATATGTATATATGTGCCCGCACCAACCCATAGTCCACGTACGACGCCATACCCGCCTGTGCTTTTACCCCTCAATTTTAGTCTTTTTTGCCTTAGTTTTGTGGTATTGCACATAACACTAGTGTGCAATATTTCACACAAGACCTACTCTTAGAAGTGTTATGCACTTCATTATTCAAACGACTTAGTAGCTTTATAAGTTTGTAAAACAATTTATATGATGTTAGAAGATTATAAGAAAATTAAGATGATTTTTTTTAAAAGGTAATCAGTTACAATAATTCCTTAAAATAGTTAATTACAATAGTTTTTTTTCCACCAGACACATGATATATCTTTTTATGCAGTTATAGATCGGAACCACAACCACCATATAAGGGGATCACTTGAAACCGCAACCACAAAGGGAATCACCATAAAAGGAAATATTTTTTTTCTCTCCGTGTCTTGAACCTAACACCTCAAGATTTTAGGTAATGAAGTTCCAATCACTTGAGCTATCCACACGGACCACACATGACAAAATTAAGATGAACTTGACCAAATGAATACTAACAAAGCAATATTTCTAATGAAATACTTAATATTAGAAAACTATACTCCCTCCGTCCCGCATCAGTTTTCACACTTTTCTTTTTAATTTATCCCATATCAGTTTTCACAACAATTGACACATTTTACACAACTCTCACCCACAAAAAATACATTTATTTACCCATATGCAATTACTTTTTACATAAAATGTTTTTTCCTTGGTTTGCTGTCCCAGATCAGTGTGAAAACTGATCTGGGAGTGAGGGAGTATACAAAAGAATTAATTCTTCACTTATGAGACGGAATTTTTTCATGAAAGCAACTCCACTCATATTAAATTGTTCACTCAGTGGACCTCCTCTCAATGATGGAGTAAGAGAATTAAGTCCGATTCTTGTTATGAAAATTAAATAAACGAATTATCGGTTAGATAAATTAAATAAACGAATTATCGGTTAGAGAAATTAAATAAACGAATTAATTTAACACCTCTCTACAAGTTCGTACTTTTAGATGAGACGAAAATTTGTTACAATTAATCATTTCTAAAATACATAGCGATACAAGTTGTGTAGTACTATCAATATCATAATTATTTATCAAAATAAAGGATTAAAACAGAATAAAAAATCCCACGTCCAAAACAAGAATAATAATCACTGTATCTACATTCTACATTGAGGATGGATGACAATTGACAACTCGGGTTAAACTTTTCAAAGGGTAGGTGGTCCCACAGGTTTAATCCGGTCCAACTTGTGATGTGTAGTTGCAATTACACTTGCAAAAGGACAAATTTACTACCATATCATGATTCATGTCCCTGTAGTTGAAATTGAAATCCAAGTAAAACAAGATAAATACATACTCATATAAATGTATAAAATAATTGATTGATGATATGTATGCTGAATAATGATTTATACTAATTAGTACTTATAACAATATACTGGAAACATCCAGCTCCCAAAAAAAAAAAATTACTGGAAACATCCCATTTTGTCAACCTTATTGTTATGAAATTTTACAAATTAATCTGACTATGTTTAATTAAACGAGACTAATCAGGATCAAATTGTATAATGCAACAGTATGTAACTAATACTAACAAATTAATTAATACCTATTAGTGAAAGAATTTAGTATATATCTTTTGTCTTTCTTTGTTATAAATTCAATTTTAATCTTTAAAAATGCACTAATCAAGATAAATGAATAATTTTACAACATCTTCATATCCAATGTACGTAATGAATAACTTAAACTGATACAATATAATAAAGTAAACACTGAGTTATTTATTTCTTAATAACATTACAGATAATTTTATTATGGACGTGGGTTCCCATTTCTTATGATCAATATAGCATTGATTGAATACCATGCATGAAAGACGTACAATCATGCGTCTTTGGAATATCTCATTTTGGCCCTTCTTCAATTTTTCATCACTTATTAAAGGCATATGCGAATTTGAAAACGTTTGAATCGTGCATTTGTTTCAACATTATTGGACATCCTTCTGTCATTTCTGTTTTCTCTCTAACCAAATATCAATATCCTTTTTTTCCCCATTTATTTTTATATTATTGAATATGAGAATATCACGCCTTGTTTAGTTTGTTAAATAAATAAAACACTCTATAATATTGCAATAGACTGATCGTAATTTGCATTCTTAATGGATATACTCTCCAACATTTCTTTCTCATGCGTCTTAATCATTTGTTGTCCTCTTCAAATTGGGTGAGACCTTGCCTACTTCAATTATTTTTTAGATAATTAGGAGTGCAACTCTTAAAAAAAAGAAAAAAAAAAGAAATGAGGAATAATACTCATGTGAACCGGGTTTATACATGAATTCTATACAAAAAAATTCATTGTTTAACAAAACAAAATATTTTTTTAAACAGGTGATAGTTTTTGTGCATAACAGTGATATATAATTTTTATGCATAACAGTGATATTTAAAAAATCAATTTTATAGTGAACTCGGGTTCACACAAGTTATGTTGATATATTTTATTTAAAAAAAGATTAGGAGTATAAATGGATTTATTTTCTATTGCTGAGCGTATTTCCTATATATTAAAAGCGAATCACCCCCAATTTATATGATGATTTTATTTCAAATCTTTGCATTTATGTGAGAAGTTATTTACAGTATTATTATTATTATTTTTTATTTTATTTTGTTATTCATTATTTAATTTTAATATTTACCTTTCATTTATCTTTTATCTATTAATTATGAATCACCCCCTATTAATGTGGTTGGTATATTTAAACTTCATCTTCAAAATATATACATTAATTTATTTTAAATACATACTCCATAATTTATAAATTTATACTCCCTCTTATTCTTTTTAAATATCCTTAGCATAGAACCCGAATAATACATCTACACGAGATTGAAAATATTTTTTATATCATTAATTTTAAATTAAATACTTTAAATATTTAATTAGTTTGATTAATCTAATTATAGACAAAAAAAAAAAATATTATATATGCATATTTTTATTCATTTCTTATTTTAAATTACTCCCTCTCATTCTTCTTAATGTCTTTTAGTCATTTAAAATATTTATATAATAAATGTCATTCTAATACTTTCTCCCCTCATTATATCATATATATCTATAATAATTAATTTTTATGATCATTTAAATTTTCTTATGCCAACATTAACCTTAAATTTTTTATAATTAAACATTTATAACAATAAATACTATTGACTGGGAAAAAATTATTCACACAACATATTTATAGAAAAATAAAAAAAATTTAATAACCATAAAAAATAATCATTAGGGGTATATATGAGATAATGATGGGTAAAAATGTCAAAACGACATATATTATGTAAATAATATATAAGACTGAAATGAGTATGACATTTAATTTTAATGGGAAGAAGTAATTTAGAATATGAAATGAATGAAAATATGCACAAATAATATTAAAATATAAAAATTATATTTGTAATTAAATTAATTATTTAAAATATTTTAATTAAAATTAATAAATAAAAATTAAATCTCACGCAATACACAGCGTACGTGCTAGTTTAATTATAAAAGTAAAATCTTGTTTTGGTTATAAACTAGTAAGAAGGTCCGAAGAGCACGGCGTTCATTTATGAATATGTTTTTATAGTATTATTCAATTGGATGAGTACATATTTTGATTTTTGAGAGAGAAAGGAATAAAAACAATATAAAGGCGGAAAGTTAATAACTTCTATGCCCAGTTCAGTACTATAAATCAGATTTTTTCGTGTAACTAATTTACCCTTTTTAGAGGTGTACTAATTAGTTGTTCCTTTAAAAGGAATTATTTTGATAATATTAATTATTTCATTAAAAAATATTAATTATTTTAGTATAAAATGATGAGAAAGTTTTATATGAAATTGATTGACCGTACACCATTCATACTATTGTTTGTAGAAATTAATATTATAGCAACTATAATATTAATTTCTTTAAACAATAAGATGAAATGGTGTCTGATTTCAGAAATAAGCTTATCTAAAACTTTGCCTAAAATTAATAATTGAGAACTAGTTTTCTCGTAAAGTTATTACACGAACTCTAAAGTATATGATATGTTATCAGTTCGTAGGCAACAATTGAAAATAGAAAAATAAATCAATTAATGTCAAAGTCTGTTTATGACTTTATTCTATCCACTCGAAGGAAAAAGGGTTAGTTTATTCCGCTGATACACCGAACGTCAAATTCATCAATATCTTGAGCATGTAAGCCGGTTTGAAAAGAAAAAGAAGGGTAGTTAGGACAGAGTGAGATTACCAAAACTATTTTTTTAATTGGTGTTTTCCTTTGATTTACATAAAATGAAAGGATGACACGTGAAATAATAAAAATATTCAACGAATTAACCATCATACCCTGGATTTATGTGTTAAAGATTCAAAAAATGAAACACCAATAAAATACGAAAAGTGGAACATGAGAATCGAAATGAATTAGGACTTAGGACTGAAAAAGTTTGAAAATTTCGAGTCGTTTTATATTCAATTTTCAATTTTGTACAGATCTAAATAAATATAAAATCACCAACTTTCGTGATCTCACGGAGTGAAATTCATGAGACGACGGAAAATAACATTTCTTTGAAGGTAAAAGATCACTCAAAGTTTTCTTCATATAAGTTTTTATATTTTATTTTTTTAAATGACATTTTCATCTTAAAATTGATATTTTCTTTAAAGGATATAAATGTTTGCTAACTCACTTTCATAATAAACGCGCAGGCAAAAAGCACCCTGAAAATCTGAAATAACAATTTATAATAATCTTTTAACGAGATTAAATACTAAGTTACCTTGTGATTGTATGTTAGTCAACATCATGAATATTTCTTCAATGGAGGCAATTCTTTACCATATAATACCTATAAAAAATGGGAAGACTTTCAGACAAAGCGATTCTTTGTTAGGATCAGTATTTTAATGGCGTTTTTTTTATTCTTATTTGAAATGATAAAGTAATTTTACGAAATCATTATGTGAGAGGAGGGAAAGATTATACCCCACCTTAAAAATCACTTTATTATTTCAAATCTTAATAAACAACTCGCACGTAAAAAAAAAAAAAGTAAGTATCTTTAAGTTTTTACGGGATGGATGAAAGATATATTAATATTTGCAATGCAATTGATACGAACTCATATAAAAATAACGTTCTAAATAGAAAAATTATGCCTATATACTGCAATAAAAAATTAAAATTCAAAGGGGGGCATACTCTCCCTACACTCATTTCTACAAACGTGACTACTTGCCTATCAACATCAAGTCTGAAATCACTTGAAAGACGATCAAATTATCTGCCAAATAAGTGTCTACACCCGTCACCAAATAGAGCACGTACAATTTATACACCTATACTGTTCAATTAAGTGGGCAAAATCAAAAGGAGTAAATGTCAATGTGACCTCCCAATTACTTTCAATCAAGATAGAAAATGATTCATTAAACATTTGTGACCAGGACGACACATTTTAATAATCGAAATGAAGCTTTCAACATCTCAAAAGTCCTAATAACGTGTGTCAAATTAAATGTCTTCTTGTTATGATAACTCAGTTCACTCCACCCTTTAATTAAATTATGTGTTTAAATACAATTATTTATACAGATAATCTTGAACCAAAGCAGTTTTATGATATGATAGGTTCTCTAATGCTTTGACATTTAATTTGGATCCTCATTTTTTAATTTATTAATTGAGTACTTTACGGAACTTTAGATTTACAATTTTGTGTAGCTAATGTCAGTTATTGGTTGCTTCTTTATCTTTCCATTTCGGCATAGTAGTTTATTTAGCTTACTAATGTATTTTTGTTTCTCTAATTACAAACCCATTTTTAAAGATTTTTTTTAGTTTTATAATGTTTAGAATGTCTAATATTTTCAAGTAAAAATAAAATCAATTGATCTTAAAAGTCGGATGACTGAAATAAAATATAGACAAATGATGTAAGTAAGACTGATAACATTATGATGATCGATGATACATGCATGGGGCTGATCCTGATGTATTAAATATATTTGTTCATGAAGCCAATATTTGAGTCCACCGAAGAGAATGAGTCGCTATATAATTAAATTATTTTTCTTAATAATTGGTACTTTACTCAAAATGACACCACATCCCTATGTAGAGTCGATATATAAAAGATCAAATATGAGGTAGCTAGATATGTACTTTTAACTAAAGTATGATATGTTAATTTTGACATACTCATTAATTAGACTACGAATTTTTATTATATATCTTTCTAAAAGTTATAAGAAATACGTGCAATTTTTAAAATCTATGACAGCATACTTATTTTAATTCTTCAAATTATATAATTTTTGTTTGAAAAAAAATTATATAATTTTTTAAAAAGTTACTAAATGTGTTATACTTAATTCACCATTTACAATCCAATAATAAAATTAATTGAATATAATATAGGATGTGGGTGTACATGAAAAAAATAAATTCATCTCATTTAAAAATCAAACTTATAAAGAGATGTATAACCAATTCATGTGCTAATTAAAAAAAATGTATAATTAATTCATATTATATTACATTAATTTTCTAACATTTTCTTATGCCTATTTTCTTTTAAGGATCATTCAAATATCATTAATTGAAATTATCAGTTTCCATTTCATGGACCATGGAAGCTTCTTGCTTCAAATTGACAATGTATAGTCTATGGTCTTAACTGTCCTCTAATCGCTCAACGACCATAATTATTAATTACTTGTGTTTACACTTTCACTTTGCGCTTACGCTTTTCTTTTGATTGGCCTAAAAAAGGTACGCACTACTTCATATAATTGAGCATAATCTTGAATGTAGCACGTTTATCGCACAATTTAAATGTATTTTTTAAATATACAATTTATTTCATTGTAATATATATATTCATTGTGAACTCAATTTTTTTAGTATCACTATCATGTATAAAATCTATCATTGTTATGCATAAAAACGTTGATTGTTATGCACAAAAACTATCACTGTTAAAAAATGGGTTATATTTTTAAACAGTGAATTTTTTTGCGCTTAACAAATAGTGATAGTTTTTATACATAACAGTGATAGAGTTCAATGTATAGAAATAATTCACTAGTGTTACTCCTTATACAATGGTGCTGCAGCTAGAGGTGATATGTATTACATATATTGACGCATTATTAGAAGATATTGAAGATTCACCCATATCTTGGAGATTTGATCTTATTTGATTCATTGCATCATTTAGCCTTTTGAGTTAGTTTCCTAAAGATTATGTTGTATCTTTTGATCAATGAAATCATGCTTAAGTCGATATGCAAATCACCCCCACATGGTATCAAAGGTATTCATATCACCCTCACAATATGTTCTACACTCATGCGGAGATCATATATTTTGTTTGATATAGTCGTACAATTTTGATTATAAAATGTTGAAATGTGAGGTTAAACTTGACCGAAATTACGAACTAAAAAAGTGAAATGTACAGGTTAGATTTGATCGAAAGCGCGAACAAAAACACATACATATGTGAGACGTACAAATATGGGTTTTTTTTTTAAGCACAATAATATACTCATATAATTGCAAACATAAGAACATCGGTAAATCCATCCACGTGAATATGTGCATGTGCAATTTTGACTATATATACAATTCCGCATATGTACAAGTAATTTGCGTAAAAAAATTTGTATCTATTATGATTTTTTTTTAATTAATACTACAATTTTTGTTTTAAAGTTAATTATGTTGATTCAATTTTTTTTTTTTTTTTTTATCGGGCAAATGATGAGTCAACCTCATGACCCCACGATATAAATATTTGGTTCTAACCGTTTGAGTTATTCCACTCCGTCTTCTGTTCATTAATTATCCCCAAACTATAAAGTTGGATCTCTATTACTAATTCATCTCCTGTGCATTTTTGGCGAACAAAAAACATTTGTGCAAATTACAATTATCTATGCATTACAGCATTAGTTTATCTAATCATTCATAACTTCGTACTTTCAGCTAATTAATTCAGTATCAATTCATCATTTTATTGTTGAAGCTGACCTGTCGTTACCATACCAGCCTACCAGGGCTGTTTGGTTCAGGGTTAGATGCTGTTTGGTTTGAGGTTAGATGGATGTCTCACGTACGGTTGCACATTTAAGACAGTATTAGTTATTTTTATTAAATAATATTTAATTATTTCTATTGGAATAAATTAATTGTTTTATTGAACAATATTAATTAATTAATATAATTTATTTTATCAAACAATATTAATTATTTTCTCTTTTTATTACATAATAGTAACAATATACCATGCTCTTAATGTACAAGAGACACACTCTTTTATAATTATAACCGATTGCACCAATTTCACTGTGACAAGTGAAGTACTAATGAATCTAATGAAAACCACTAATATTAATTTTTTAGTGAAAATAATTAATATTGATTACTTAATACGTTTGAAATATTTTTTAAATTATACGTAAATAATTTTAAATTATACTTAAATATAAGAAATAAAAATCACTATTACTATCCCTCACCTCCAAATTAAGGGATGTTTGCAATCACTATTCAATTGTGAGAAATACTTTTAAAATTCATAAAATGTGGGGGGTGCAACTTTAGAAAAAAATGCTTCCAGCTCGCTCCCTCGTTAGAGTTTTCAAACACCCCCTAATTAGGGTGGTATACACCGGTGGCTGCGGAGGTGAGATGGAAGTGACGGTGGTTGAAGGCCGGTTGGCGGCTATCGATGATAATCATAATTATTTTATACTAAAAATTATAAAAATATTTATTTGAAATTATTTAAAAATTTAATAATCACACTTTTTAATAAATTATACATTTAAAATAATTTAAAAAATATAAGAACATATAATATATTTAAAATAAATTCAACCAAACGGTCATGGTTTGGGCTTAAATAATGTATTTCCACTTTCCAGCTCTATTCACTATCCCGCGGGAAAAAGCTTTTCTGGGCCTGATACATAATTCTCTTACCCGTGTAATCTGGGCCACTGCATGCTACTGTATATTGGGCTTTTGAACCAGCCTGTAGAAAATTATTTTAAGTTTTAAAAAATGTAGACATTATATTTTCTCTTTTCTCAGAAGAGTGGATAAGCCTGCAAATACACACGCACTTCACACACTGTGAGAGTGAAGGTGAAGGGCAAAGGGAAGAAGGAGGCGCAGAAATGTTGGCAACAAATCCTAATTCCAGTTTTCACATTCCTCTCTCGCAATTAAATGTCTCAAGTTCTAAGAAACTCAAATTACTTTCTAATATTTCGCCGTTTAAATGCTTTCCTTGTTCGAGATTTTTTCATTTGTCACCAAATGCTGTTCCCCGGGTTCCTAGAACGAGAAAAAGGAGACCTAGAAGCTGCGGAAGTAGCAGAAACTTGTGTAGTAAATCTTTTATCGGAGCTAGTTTAGCAGCAGAGACCGGTATTGAAAGCGAGGATGCTGCGCTGCAGGCCTTTGCTCCTTACTCCATTAAAATTCCGGTTGGCGATCGTCATGTGAGTCTTTTTTGTTCATAATGTTATCAATCTTGTCAGAAGTTAGTCGTTTGGAGATTAATTGATTGCGCAGGGTACTAATTTTGAATTTCGCGGCGGAAATAGTATTTGATTTTCCTTTTAAATTTGCTTATGGAAATTCATTTTGAAGTGATGGTAATCTGGGAACTGAGATGCTTGAATGACGGCTTTCTGTTTGTTGTATAGGTAGAAAGTAGGTAGACTATAAGTAAGTCTTTCTGGAGATGTTTGTAGTCCTTTGAAATGGAATGGAATGCATACCAATATTATATGGCTTTGCGAGAGTAGAAATTATGCATATGTTAAATTACAGTAGATTTATTGAAAGAGTTGCCAAGTGCCAAGTGCCTATGCCCCTCAAAAGTCTTATGTATAATTGCTCGGTGATTGAAAACCAGTAGCATGAGAGGGAAATGGATCCTCTACATATCGTTTCTGTAAATTCTTGTAAAATTCGGAGAGAGATAGACAGGATAAAATAATGAGTGAAAATACAAACAGTGGGACTCGTGCATTATGTGTTTCTCTCTCTGAAATTTACAAGAATTTTACACAAGAAAATGGAGAGAATCCATATCCAGCATGAAAGTTCCAGATATGACGCCCCAAGTACTTAGCAACTGTTTTGTGTCAGTAAAATTAACTACAGAAGTCACTTCTCTGAGAAATCTCTATATTTTGTGATCACAGAACAATCAGTGAATCAGTTACAGTTGCTTATCCTGCTTACTTGCCTGTTAATTTCCTCAGCTTGGCTATATTACATACAAATTCTTTTGCTTTGTGGCCTGGATCCTTCTGCATTGTATCACCAGATCTTTGTCTGAGACGTGTTTTTCTTAATTTTTGCAGATATTCGTTGAGACAGGTCACATGGGGAGACAAGCTAGTGGTGCCGTTACTGTTACAGATGGAGAGACTGTAAGTAATTGGGTTAATGAGTAATGCGTTCTATTCCCGTTTGAGTGAATTCTTTCTGGTGATTCCTCTGAACAACTGAAAAAATAGATATCTTGTTCCAAGAATCACCACTGGTTAATATTCGTCCATGTTTATGTTTTGTATAATATAGTTTGACCTAATCCGTGTAGGTGATCTACACAACTGTTTGTTTGTCTGATGTTCCCAGTGAGCCTTCTGATTTCTTTCCTCTTTCTGTTCATTATCAAGAGCGATTCTCAGCTGCTGGTCGAACAAGGTATATTCTGAACATTTATCACTTCTCACCAGCTTTTAACTTGATAAAGAAACTTATCTTTCTGTTATCCTGCCATTCTACAGTGGTGGATTTTTCAAGCGAGAGGGGAAGACAAAAGATCATGAGGTAATCCTGGAGGAGAATTTCATAACCAACTAGGTGTACCAATTTTAATTTCTATGTTGTGGTTGACCAACTAATGTGCGAGCAGTTCCTTTTTTCAGGTTCTGATTTGCAGACTAATAGATAGACCTCTACGTCCAACTATGCTTAAGGGATTTTATCATGAAACACAGATACTATCTTGGGTATGAGTACTTGAATCTTCTGAATGAATGGCTTTTCCTTGGAGGGTTTTAATATTTTTCAAATGCTTTTCACCGTATTTTGTTTCTTGTAGCTACGCCAAGTTATAATATATAAACTTTGAAGGTGTAAAATAGAGTATAAAAAAAGAAAGATTTGAATGTTTGGTTAAGTGGTGGTAAAATGTCAACTTCAATTAGTTCTCAGATGGAAAATAGAGAGTTTTCAAATATTTTTAGTCAAATTATTTGAGTGAAACAACTCTATTACAGTACTTTTGAGGCCAAAATTCACACTTTTTGTACATCTCAGTTGGCTTGCTCCTCTCAGGCCCAGCCAACTTATGTCTTATAAACTTGTACCATTCCATGAGGCAGGTCTTGAGTTATGATGGTTTACATCCCCCAGATTCTTTAGCAGTGACAGCAGCCGGAATTGCAGTGTATGTTTATTTCTTTAGCTGCTCTTGCCCTTTTACTTTAAATACATAATTTTATCAATTGAGGCTAATCAAGGGACATGTATCTTATTGCATATCATAAAATAAACAGAGCTCTCTCGGAAGTACCACATTCTGAGACTATTGCAGGTGTTAGAATCGGGCTGATTGATGATAAGTTTGTTGTGAATCCAACTACCAAGGAGATGGAGGATTCTAAACTAGACTTGTTGGTGGCTGGGACAGATAGTGCAATATTGATGATTGAGGTATATTACTATTTTTCTCTGTTCTTTCTTCTGTAGGAAATTCATTTGTTGTATTGTACCAGTGTTGAATGGAACATACTAGAGTTTTGGGCCTCACACTACTATAATCCTTGTAAATTCTCTTTTCTCCTGGCCAATTGTAATTTCTGGATTTGAGTTCTGAAAATTTTTGTTTAGCTAATATTGTAACTATATGATACGATATATCTGTTTGATGGTTGAACGTTTGTTCTTAGTCGATTGCCAAATTTCTGACTTTTTTTCCCTTCTTTGAATGGGTCATCATAGGGATACTGCGACTTCCTTCCTGAGGAGAAGTTATTGCAAGCTGTAGAAGTTGGGCAGGTGCTTACTTATCTTTCATATCATAACTTTTAGATGCTTCCTTCAAAAAATGTTAATTACTTTATTGAGGATTTGATGTCTAACAAAAATAATCGGTGACATCATTTTAATTTCCTCACTTGGGATCTAAACTTTTGAATTTCGCCCAGACAGAGTTGTCACAGGCAACAACTGGAAATGAGCGAGTATAAAATTGTTTAGGCAGATTAGGATTCTGGAGCGTCTTAGGCCTTGTTCGTTTATGGTTTTGGAAATGACTTTTAGAATTTCAAATCCCAAACCCCGTTTGTTTATCAGGATTTTGGTATAGGATTTTAAATCCTTCAAAATTCTACTCTATAATACCTATAATACACCTATCTCACCTTTTTCAAACACAATTTCCAATATACTATCAATCATCTATCACACACTTTCCAATTATTATTATATATTCAACTCAATACTCTCTCCCCTCCCTTTTTACAGTATAATATTCTTTCTATCATCTACTTTTTCAAAATCCTACTTTATCAAATCCTACAAAATCCACACTCCTAAACATATACAATATCCAAATACACTTTTTACTTTATACCAAATCCTTCCAAATCCTCCCTACAGGATTTCAAATCCCCTCAAAGCTGTAAACAAACAAGGTCTTAACATATTTCGAGCTCACTAAAACAGAAGTTTATAAACAATTGAATGTGGTGGTTAGCATTCCCATTCCTAATTATGTGGGGAAACATGTAGTTTGGTTCCATGTAGATGTTTCTAGGCTTATGATTTATTCAACTCGCTGTTACTTTGCTATTAGGGTGTTGAAATTAAGTGAGAAATAGGATTGGCAGTCACACCTGATTTATTTTTCAAGTTTCTCAACTAAAAAATGCAAATTATGCAACTAGTGATAGTGAGGTCTATGCAAGTGATACAGCATTTTTTTTTTTATGGCAGAATGCTGTGCGAGCTATATGCATGGAGGTGGAATCCTTAGTGAAGAAATGTGGAAAACGGAAAATGCTTGATGCAATCAGATTGCCCCCTCCAGAGCTGTATAGGCACGTTGAAGTATGTTTTGATGTTCTTGTTTGAACTTGTTAATTGTTATCCATTTTCTTTCTCATTTTTTGTCATAATTGTTTTCTATTATGTCTTTTTAATGTGGTATATTATATATGGAAACATAAATGTCATGTACTTTGATGTCCTGGAGTGTGTTTAATGAATGTCCCCAACTATGTTCTCCTTTGATGATATCTTATATCACGAGTGTGGTGGGTTCATCGTAAAGCAGATTGACTTATATCAGAGTTTAACGTGAAAAAATATAGCAAAAATATCAAATTTCATTAGTGAACGTCAACATAAAAAGACTCCTTCACAATATTGACCTTCCATTTCATGAATGTATTAGTTGCAAACATTTATGAAGTTCTCTGCAAATGTTACATACAATTAAATATAATTAGTTGTATAATTTACACCATTCCTGTGATTTATGCATCCTCTTAATTCATGACAGTGATGTTTGATAATATTCAGGAAATTGCAGGTGATGAATTAGTTGAAGCACTACAAATTAAGAACAAAATTCCAAGAAGAAAGGCATTATCGGCTTTGGAAGAAAAAGTGTTGAACATACTTACAGAGGAGGGCTTTGTTAGTAAGAAGGAAGCTTCCTATACTCCTGAAGTGTTACCCGACATACTTGAGGATGAAGAGGAAGATGAGGAGGTTGTAGTTGATGGTGAAGTTGATGAAGGGGATGTTCACATCAAGCCAGTCACAAAGAAGCCCACTGCTTTGGTAATTCTTGGTCTTGCTTTTTTATATTTTTTTAGTTCTTTTGTTTTTCCCCATGGACCTGTATATGTGATTGCCTGAGTTTGTGATACATTTGTTACTATTTTGTTTTAATTTTTTTCGGCTAACTTGAGACCTCCACTAATTAAAAGGAAGCTGACAGATCATAGATTCATAGTATAGGATGTCTAAATGAATGACTCTATCAGGAGTAATAGACATTAACTTGAGAAAAAAACAAAAAAACAATTACATGGGACTAATGACTCTATCAGGATAATGTAGTGATAGACCTCAGCTTGCATGCAGACATGCTCAGTTTTTTGTCCATACAATACCAATCATTGCAAATAATGCATATTTATAGTTTTTAGCAAGTCTTCCCCCATTCTTAGGTCAAAGTGGAAGGTGCCACTTGAACTCAAAATTGGTGCTAGGATAATCCATCTAAAGCTCCTTAAAGTATCCACATTTAGTTTGAAAGATCCAAAGTATTTTTATTTTAAAAAGCCCTTAAAGTATTGAAATATAATTTATTTTTTAACATTTCATCAATGCTTCTATCAATTAATTTAATCTGTAAGTCAATGCAATTTTGATAAAAGAATGAGTTTTATAAAAACACCAGTTTAATAAAATAGCTTTCACGGAATGTTAAAAAAGGACCTTGTGAAATCATATCTCGATACTGTAGGGACCTGTAAGAATAAAAATTGATACTTCAGAGGATTTTAAAAAATAAAAATACTTTAGGGATTGTTTGAATTAAAAGTTGATACTTTAGTCTTTAGGGACCTTTAGATGCATTATTCCAATTTATAATTTATGTATGTTAAGAAATAAGAACATGTTGATTCTTTTATTCTAATTACATCTTCATGACATTTTGATGTTATGGGTTGTCTTGGTTGGAATAGTTCTTCTCCGAGGTCGATGTCAAGCTAGTTTTCAAGGAAGTTTCATCGAAATTCTTGCGGAGACGTATTGTAGAGGTATGTTTCTAATAAAAAACCTTAAAAACTGTAATCCTTGTATTCTCTCGCTCTGCATAATATCTGAGGGTTGCATATCTTGTTTATTCCACTTATTGTCAGTTTTTCGATCAACATAAGCTCTCTTATTTTGTATATAACAATGTTCTGTTAATCAAATCATGAAAGTGGTTTAAATAACTTCAGAACCTTGTATCTCATTGCTTCTTGTGCTTGCTCCCTCTGTCCCAGAGTTATGTTTGATAAACAGGTATTGTCCCAAAAAATAGTCCTTGGTGATAAGTCAAAGAATTTTAAGTGAAATTTGAATAATATCATTATGATAAAGTGCTTAATTGTTGGATGAGGTGGATAAGTTAAACCAACAAATAAATGGAGATTGGAGGGTCGTAAGTGATGACTTATCAACGTTGTACCTTCAATTAGTTGACCAAAAACAAAAGTTGTACTTTTGAGAAACATGACTTTTTTTTTGGGACAGAGGAAGTACTCAATTTTCAATTACTTAATATTGTCACGCCCCAATTTTCATAAAACTGACATTTCAAAAAGTAGTTAAAATAACTAACTTGGACGCAACTAACATTTAAATATCAAATGCATAACGGTAAGAAATAACGGCTAGTAATTTGAAAATACCCTAACGGTAAAGAACAACGGCTATTAATTTAAAAATACGGAATCTACACAGCGGAAAACGTTAGTAACTATAAAATCTAAAGTAGGAGTCATAAATAAGCTGAAATCCCTAAGAAAAGTACTGAGAAATCAGTTTAAGCATAAACATTTATCCTTAATTTAATAATAGATAACATCTAAGACCGTCTCCCATCACCACTCCTCGCCCTCCAACTCTTCAACCTGAAATGGGAGGTTTATTGGGGTGAGAATGCAAGCATACTCAGTGGAGGCACGTTATTCAGAATTAATGCTAAAAATAAATAATCAAGTAAGCAAACTTTGTAAATCACATTCACTTTGCTACATAAACTTTGCCATAGAAACTTTGCCATAGATACTTTGCCATAGAACTTGCCATAGATACTTTGCCATAGAAACTTGTGAGCACGGCGGGTTATACCCGAAGACCCGTCGGTCCCGGACCTCAATAAGGGCCCCTGGCTATTAGACTTTGCCGAGCACGGCGGGATACACCCGAAGACCCGTCGGTCCCGGACCACATCAAGGGCCCCTGGCTATTAGTAACTTTGCCAACATAAACACTTGCATAACATTGGAAAATAATTCACATAGTAGATAACTCAACAATTTATTTAAAACATATAATGCCAAATAACACATGCAAAAGAGCTCTACTAACCACCGTAGAGATTAAAGCAATAAAACCCCACCTCGAATCCGGATGCAAGAAGCGTTAAGTAGAAATCTCGTATGAACTAGTCCTCGGAATTGCCGTCGCCTTGCATTAGTAGTCGTAGATATTTAATTAGTTAGAATCTAGCATGCAGCCAACTACTGAAATTGATAAAACTCCAAGGACGAAAAGGCTAGGGCTTGTAAACGTAATTAAGGACCTAATTATAAATAGTGAAAATTCAATATGATTTACTACCTTTTCAAATGATGCACAACAAGAATATGTTGATCACATACTAACATAAACCATATCAAAATCTAAATAAAAGAAATAGAACAAATGTTCAATGAATTAAAACGGTTAATTTGCTTAATCTGTTGGAAGATATGAGCTTTTGTAAGCAAAACAGTGCATTTAACACCATGAGACCTTTATGACCAGACTTCTAGCACATGGAAACAGATATTATAAAACAAACATGAAACCTACAGCAAGATCCAACATAAAATTTAGATGAGAAAATTGATGAGACTTTCGACTGTTTCATACTTGAGAAGAAGTCAAAGTTGTATATCTAATTCATACCTTCCAAAACACTATACACACATCATATACTTTATTATTTAATAAGAAAAGAAAAGCATGGCTGTTCCTACTTGCTACTGGATTAACAATGGTTGAAAAGTCCAATATATCATGCTGTACACTCATCAAATAAATGAAATAGGTTAATACCTTCACAAGAGTAATCTCTAAGCAAATAAAATGGTGGAAAAGAGAGAAAACAGAGGTGACCGTGTGTTCTGCCCCAACAGGAAGTGAGAAAGTAACTTTTTTCTTTCTGTTTAGTTGAGAGGGAGAGATGTCTAATATTCTGAGAAGAGGGAGGGGAGACTGTTTTGTGCGTACGAGGGGAAAAAAAACAAAAGAAGGGAGTCAAAAGTTCAATTTGTAACTGCCTTTTCCTCAATTATTAGTGAAGGTAACTGAAAAATCATGGGAAAAATGTAGTAATATGGCTGTTAGAGTTTGGGCAATTGATTAGGCTGTTACACTTTACAATTTTAAAAGTATAGGCTATGGAGTCTATCCACTTTTTTTTTTTTTTTTTTTTAAACGGGTGCTTACATGCCTACACTTTTGCATGACAATTTCATTCTTCTCTACAATGATATACCTCTCTCATATGCCTTGAATGGTTAAGTTGTGGATTAATGTGATAAAACCACAAGAGACCCAAAATTAACCTGTTTTATCATAGATATTTTATATTAAGGTGTCACCCTTTATCAGGGTGGAAAAAGAAGTGATGGTAGGACTCCTGAGGAGTTACGATCAATCAATTCACGCTGCGGCTTACTTCCGCGAGCACATGGAAGCGCTCTTTTTACACGTGGGGAAACCCAGGTATGGTTATTTTGGTTATAATAGAAACATAGATGTGTTGTTCCTTTGGCATTTTTCATATTAGCTTTTCGAATTAGTTTTCTGTACGTATAATATCAGAGCCTCAATTTGTTTCTTTATTTCCACAGTTCGATGTCTTTGTGTGCGAACTTCTTTTGTCCTCTATCAGAGTGTCTTTCTTCTGTATAGGTTACTTTATTTGGCCAGATACTTGTACTTCGTCGTATATAAGTAGAAACTGCTAAAAAATTACCATGTTTGTCCCTGTTGGTAGATGCATGTTATGTTAATTGTTTTCTGGCCTCATGCAAGTCTTCCATATTATCCATCTTCAACTATAACTATTATCAAGTGTATTTGCTTGACTTAGTATGAGAGGTTATGCTTATTTTGCCAACAGCGAAGGTGCACCAATTGTTTGTTGGAATATGGTAAAGAAACACTCATGAGAAAAGATGTACCTTACCAATTTTTGTGAAAATATACTGAAACAATTCTTATGGCAAATGATGGAAAGAAATTTGATTTCATGAGATAATCTGGATTCATACCCCTGTTTCAGTAAGTTGATTTTACAAATGTGATTGATGCTTATACCCTCTGATATTTTGTATTCTTATCCTGTTTCGTTTCTCATTTGCCAGTCATTAGCTGTGGTTACACTTGGTGATAAATACATGGCACAGAGAATAGACAACCTTGTGGATGACGAGGAGTATAAGAGATTCTATCTTCAGGTGATATTCCTGGAAAGCTCATATCTCTTGTTGAAAGTGTTATTCCTGAAAACTCGTATTTCTAGTCGAAAATGTATGTTAGTTGCTCCCAAAATGCTGTCAGCCTGAAACAACTAAATTTAATCATACTATCTCAAATTTTTTAATCTCTCATATAATCCTGCTCCCAAAGTTTTTTATCCATCTCAGCCATCAAGATATTTTACTTTTTTCTTCTGAATTTATGCTGTTACATGATTGTTGGCGTTTTCGAGTCCGTATCATTCAAAATCCAGATCTAAATACACATAGAATTTTGGTATATAAACAATCACATAATTCGGTGTGATAATTTTGAAACTGTATATTATGGTGCAGCTGAATGATTGATTGTGCAACCTTCTTTCTGGTGCCCATCACTGGAAATGGTTTGAGCAAGCATAAAAAATAATATGGTTTTTCTTTTCCAATATGTAACTTTAAATTTACTGATTATCGTGTTATCACAAAAGGATCAAAATCATTTATAATCTCGCTTTTAAGAAAATTGTCACTATAGTCTTTAGCTATAAACTAATTCAACCCGTCAAATGCAATAATATTTTATTTCACTTACTACTACATTGTAGTGATCTTTTCTGTTTTGTTGGTTGATTGTATAGTACTCCTTTCCTCACTCGTGTGTTGGAGAAGTTGGTCGTGCAGGAGCACCTTCTAGAAGAGAAATTGGTCATGGTATGCTTGCAGAGAGAGCTTTACAGCCAATATTACCTTCTGAAGATGGCTTCCCATATACTATTCGTGTTGAGAGTACCATTACAGAAAGCAATGGCTCGTCAAGGTAAATCCTCAATCATCTTACTGTTTTGTTTTTTTAAATCTTAGTGCCACGAAAATTATGATTTTAGGACTTGAATGACAGGATATAATAAACTATAATGTTCATATGATTTACTTTATTGTGTCAGCATGGCTTCAGTATGTGGAGGTTGTTTAGCATTACAAGATGCTGGTGTTCCAGTGAAGTCTTCAATTGCGGGAATAGCGATGGGAATGGTCTTGGACACTAAGGAATTTGGAGGAGATGGCACTCCACTTATCCTCTCTGATATAACAGGTGGCGAAGATGCGTCAGGAGATATGGATTTCAAGGTTTTTTAATATATATTTTTTTTGAACATTTGTTTCCCTTCAGATTGAGTTTCTTGGCTAAAATATGATGTGTTAAATGAGCCATCTTTCTGATGCTGCAGGTTGCTGGAAATGATGATGGAGTTACTGCATTTCAGATGGATATAAAGGTAGTATACCGTAGTTTTCGTTGTGAGAGTTGCTTCTCCAGTTCCAATTAAATTTTGTTGATAGATGTGCTAATCTTTTTTTAGTTCATTTTTGTTGGATCTAAAATATCTCAACCTTATATTCTGTGATCTGATGGCAGGTTGGAGGAATTACTTTACCAGTCATGCGGCAAGCGCTCCTACAAGCAAAAGAGGGTCGAAAGCATATTCTTGGTAAATTTTCAAGCTTAAGTATAGAGAATTATATTTTTGACCTTGTGATGTATCTATATGTGAAAGGAAAGTAGAATATATAGTGAATGTTACATACATTATACAGAACCGTAAATCCTCCAATATTCAATTATATATACCATAGCTGGTTTTTTATTCCAATCTTCTCGTGAGCTCATTCATTTGTTTTTGTAGCTGAAATGTCAAAATGCTTTCCTCCTCCCACGAACAGACTTTCGAAATATGCTCCACTTATTCATGTTATGAAGGTTTGGCGATTCCGAATTTTCAATTTATTTGATGATATGAGTACTGGTGAATAAGGTTTCAACAATCAGTTCTCTGACAACACAGGTAAAGGCAGATAAAGTGAACCTAATCATAGGTTCAGGCGGGAAAAAAGTAAAAAGTATCATAGAAGAATCTGGTGTTGAATCTATCGAGACACAAGATAATGGCATCGTAAGCTGAAAAGATAATTTTTACTTCCTCGACTATATGTTAATCCCTATTTCTCTGCAATTATGAGTTGCAACATGTGGCTGTTACAGGTGAAAATAACAGCTAAAGATTTGTCAAGTTTGGAAAAGTCAAAAGCCATTATCAGCAACCTGACAATGGTTCCATCAGTTGGTGAAATTTTCAGGTCTTCTTTTGACCTCTGAAATTTTTATTCGAAAATATTTGGCATTAATAATTTTCTTATTCGTGGTTTAGAGAAGCTGAATTTTCTTGTTTACCATTTTTTCTGTTTGTTTACATTTTAAATAATGTTTATTCTCCAAATCATTTCATACTATCTTACTGTTTCTTCTCAACCAGGAACTGTGAGATCAAGTCAATTGCACCATATGGAGCTTTTGTTGAAATTTCCCCTGGCCGAGAGGTAGAACAATAAATTTCAAAAGCTGTGTTCAACATATGTTACTCCCTCCGTCCCACAAGACTTTGCACACTTACCTTTTTGCTCGTGTTTTAGCAAGTTAGTTGTTTATTAGTATTTGAAATAATAAAGTGACTTTTAAGGTGGGGTATGATAGTCCTATCCCTCCTCTATCATAAGTCTTTCTTAAAATTACTTTATTTTATCATTTCAAATACTAATAAAAAACTTGCTCGCTAAAATACGAACCAAACAGTACCTGTGCAAAGTCTTCCAGGACGGAGGGAGTACTATATTAATCTATAACGTCCTCATCTTTCTCCAACCGTGATATTTAGCTACATATGATAATTGTTAAAAGTGTAGTAATTTATCCTATACTTTAGGGACTATGCCATATCAGCGAGTTGAGTGCAAGTTGGCTGGCTAAGGCTGAAGATGTAAGTTTTTTTTTACCCTTGGATGCACTACTGACATTCAAGACGATTGTGATGTGGTAACATTTTTCAGTACAAAAATGCAGGTTGTAAAAGTTGGAGACCGTGTTGATGTCAAGCTCGTTGAGGTTTGGATAATTTTCTTTCCGTTTGCTGCTAATGCATCTGTTTGTTCATACTGCACTCTGCAGAGTTTCGTTCTATAATCATTTTCTCCAAGGAATATTAGTACACATTATATTTCTCAGCATATTGTCACGCACCTGCGCCTTGCTTAAGCTAAATCTTGCACAGTGTGCTGGGGATGGGGGCTTGCACATTGCCTATTCCTTCCCTTGACCAAGCTCATATCATTTTGAATGGATGGTTATCTAGAATAATGCAGAAAAATCTAGAAGCCTATAGAAGTTTCCGGAATAGGCAAGGTCTTGTGTGCACCAAGTGCACCGTGCAACTCAAGTGCATTTTCTAAACATGCAACTTGTTTTCACTGACACGAGTTGCATGTTTCTAAAATACACTTGAGTTGCATGTTTCTAAAATACACTTGAATTGCATGATGCATCGGGTGCTCATGAGACATACTCTCCAGAATATTGTAGAAGTTATAGAACCTTGTGGAAGTCTATGGAAGTCTCTAGAATCATATCGGGTCCCTAGAACCATGTAGAACTTTCTAGAATAGTAGGGATGTTTTATTGTAGAATAATTCCAGAAAAAAGTGACATTTGTAATTATTCACTTCCTAAATCTTTCACTTAGCACACACGACACTATTTTGAAATGCATTTTGGGAGGCAAACTTAGCTAGCGCAAGGGGTGAAAATGAGCTAAGGCCACACGGTTCTTAATTAAGGGAACAAGTCCGTGATATTAGGCTTTGAATTTATGCCAACTTCTCCACTCAAAATGTGTGCTGCTGAATGTTCCATGAATTTCAATATGAACATATGACTTGCCTTTATTCTTTTCGAAAACTTTAATATATCAGAACAGTTGATCTCTATATTACAAGTACTCCGCAGTTCTGTTTACACTATATTCTTCAGAAATAAGATTTCTATAATAGTACTGAACTTACGAGAAATATGCTACAGGTCAACGAGAAAGGGCAACTACGACTGAGTCGCCGTGCATTACTTCCGGAGCCTAACCCAGAGAAGCCGAGCACTAAGCAATCTAGTGGTAATCCCACCAGAGAAAGCGCAGATACCCAGAAAGCTAATGAGAAAGTTAAACCAAAAAAATCTTTATCTGGTTCAAAGAATACAGTTAAGGATGATATATTTGTTAAGAGACTCGTCAGCTCAGGAAAGGACGCAGTTGAAAAAACCAGCGATAAATATGTCAATACTTCAAAAAAGAGTGAAAGTGCAGTTGTTAATGGAGAAGCCAAAGTTGGATAACAAGCACATGACATCCTCCAAAAGGAAGCCCATGTTATATATGAGATTGACAAATGGGAGTTCTCACTTGTGGAAAGAAAGGTATGCTTCCTTCGACAGTTATTTGCGTTGATTACTCTATGTTCTCATGTCTTACTATCATACGTGGTAGTAAAGGCAGAAATTAGCCAAGTTTTCTGGATTGGATTAGTGATGGTGGTAACAGTGAAGAGTTGATCACGTGATAATTTAGAGGTGTTTGTCAGTGTTCATCTCAAACTACAAGTTGTGGTGCAAATATTAACGTGCTCGAATTCTTCAACGCAAGAAAAATGGAGGTTTTGAGGTCTGGAAGAGGCATATAAGGAATGGTTTGTTTCTCCAATACTGTTCTGTTTTAACTGAACTGCTATTTCTTATTGTCTACTCCTGGCCTGTGTGTTCTTTCGTCACTGTGTCCGTTTTTGTGCTAATTAATTTGTTGTTAACTTGTTATCGTAATATAGAAATTATTTCTTTATCATGCTTGTTCAAGTGAGATGTATTTCTCTTTTAGGGAATCCTTTTTTAACTAGTTAAATTATACTTTTCATTAGTGTGGTAGATATTTAATGCTACAATGTGTAAGTCAATTGGAGGGCTCATCCATAAGAAATATGAAATCTTTAATATATATGTCATTTTCATGGATCGTCGTTTGTAATCACCCATATTGAGTTTCTCATAGAAGATGAATTGGGTGATTATGATCAGAAGTCTTATTAAACTGGCCAATGCATGAAATTATTATTTATATGCAAGTTAATAATAATTATTTTTGTACCTCTAAATTAGTATATATAAGTATGGTAATAAAGATTTCCTTATAAAAAAAATCAGTTTATAAATTATAATTTGTCAATCTGTTTCATTAGTTCATAAATTAGGTTACCCAATATACAGTTATTTTGGGCCACTCACCGATCGGGCTGAAACTCCTTTTATAACTGGGTCGTAAATTTTGGGCCGCAAAATGAAAGAAAACGTTGTAAAGTAGCGCAATCAAGAATAAAAAAATGATTAAACTCGCATATATCCATTATCTAATTTTAATTTATTGAGATATAAAAACTATGCAAATTTGATTATAAAATTAAAAATGCGAAGTTAACTTAACTGGATACCTCGTGAAAAATTACCTTTAACAATTCGAAAATTTTAAAATTGAATATTGGCTATTGCAGATAAAATAAATTTAAAAAGAACTTATAGATAAACTAATAAAAAAGTCTTAAAGAAATAGAAATAAAAAAGTTGGGTATTTTTTAAGATTTTCGTTCCTTAAATTTCTTGTCCACTATCGCTCATACTTGGTAGCAAGCCCCAACGGTCACGCTGTTTTCCATATTACTTCCATCAGGCGTCAAGTTGCCAACTTCCGAGACAAAAAATAGAAAACCTAGAAACATAAAGAGTTGGCATTTATAAAAAAATTAGCTTTTCTTAAAATTTAATAGAGTTCTTAAATACAGATTTATTCTTTGTAATCTAAACAATTTATCTACAACTTTTTACAATTTTTTTTTTTATTATTCTTGCAGTGAGGAGCTATAATTTTTATACGAAGTCTCCTATGCAATAGATGCACACTAGAATTGAAGTGCATTAGTTAGTCATAATTTTATGTTATTTAATATGGTAACTTGAAATAATTAATGATGATGTGCAATAATGGGAATTTTAGAGTGTAGTGAAATGGATACACACTTAAGATGCAATGTTAACACTCAAAATGTGCTTCTTCGCATGATTTGACACCTACAATCCCACACGCCACGCCCAGCACAAATCTTGTGCCTCCCCAACAAACACCATCCCACCCATAATAATATTAATACACATATATTGATTTATTAAGGAGCTGATTTTTACACAAACAAAATTATTAGTAATTTTAATCAACTTGTGTTGAACTCGGATTAAAATTACAACAATTTCTGGATACATATAGAATCAATTTCAATGCAAACTTGACTAGCGTACTAGTAAAATGTATTGAAGTAGAGTTTAAGAAAAAGATTAGCATCAAGCTAATTTTATGTTAGCTAGCGTTACATGTATTTGAGTATATGAAATGATATGGGATAAATTAGAATCAACTACTAACATCTTCCTCCCTGACATCGATTAAAGCTAATAATTCCAGCACAATAACGAATTAATTAACTAATATATAATAATAATCAGCAAATTAGACTCTAATAATCCAACACTCTCTTTGCACATGCATGCAACTCACACACCAGACTCTTTTCCCCTCTCTCTCTCCCCAAAGGGTTACTAATTCCGCCACCCCTTCACGAGAATTACATGCCCCCCTTTTACCACTTCTATAAAACACACCCCTCAATTTAATTAATTCCTACATTAACTTAATTAATCCCCCCCTTAATTAATAACAAATTACCACACCCATCCTCACATATATATATATATATGCATGGAAGGCGACGCCACGTCATCCGAGAGCCGCCGCCGGGGTCCCGGAAAGCGGGCACACGCGGAGGCGGCCGACGGGGCGGTTCCGGCTAATGCGCCGTGCGGTGCATGCAAGTTCTTGAGAAGGAAGTGTATTAGTGGGTGTATATTTGCACCCCATTTCGGATCGGATCAGGGGGCGGCCCGGTTTGCGGCGGTTCATAAGGTGTTCGGGGCGAGCAATGTGTCGAAGCTTTTGATGCACATTCCGGCTAACCGGCGGCAGGATGCGGTGGTGACTATATCGTATGAGGCGCAGGCTAGGCTCTCCGACCCCATCTACGGTTGCGTCTCTACTATTATTGCTTTGCAGCAACAGGTAATTAATTAAGTTTTTTATGTTGGAACTGCAAGATTTATGAAAATAGATTCATTGGTTTATTTCAGTTGCAAGACAAAAATTTTAAAGAAAAATTTGTTCATGAGTGCATCCAGTTACCTTGTGCACTCATAGTGCATTTTAGAATTATGCAACTTGTTATACTGAAAAATACAATTTATTTACACTGAACCGTGTAATCTTTGAGTGCACAATGCACCTGCATACAAAATTTAGCCTTTATTCATTTACTAATATAATGCATATATTTTTTTAAAATTTTATTAGTTGATGAATTTTTATTGATCATATGAGATGATTTCTCTAGTGAGTATCACATTCTCTAAAATTAAGGCAATTATTATTACCCCTCCTATTGAAAATATATGTAAATTTGGAAAATAATTAATTTTTTCACTTATGCTCTTAAAAAATATTTGTCTTCTTGTTAAAAAACACTTATAAAAAATATTTTAATAATTTTAGAGATAATTTTGAAAGAAATACAATTAATTTACATTGAAAAAGTGCAAAACATCATCTAATTAATTTGTAAATGAAATGAAAAAGTCAAAATGTCACTTTTTTTAATAGAAGTGATCAGTATATATAAAAAGCGAGAAAAATATAAGGCTGATATAAAAATCGTACTTGTAGATCGATCAGACATAAAGATGGGATTTTTAGTATACTACTGCAACGACATAGAGAATATATAGTTGTAGTGATGAGCTATAGCACTAAAACAATGTTTATATAATTATATAACTGCCAACCAATTTCGTACAAAAGTTTAGTTCATTCTGAATCGTGTTGCTTTTTAATTGATCCAAAATCTGGATAAACCCTAACTTTTTCATTAACATCAAATGTCCCACACCCAATTTAATCATCCAATCAGGCGTAATCAGTGTCAGATCTCCTATTTCAATTTTGCATATTTAATCTTATATTCCGTTTTTATAATATATATGACAAAAGTATTGTGAGACGGCTACAACCTAACACAAATTAACATTCAATCCTTCAAAAATGTTAAAGCGTGAAATTTGCTTCGTTTTACTGTGAGACCGTTGGGTGTGTCTCTTAATAAATTGTAGGTGGCATCACTTCAAGCAGAGCTGTCAATGGTGCAAAATCAGCTAATAAACAGCAGATTGGTTATGGCAAATGCACTTCAAAACTCACCACAGCAACAGCAGCAGCAGCAGATGTGTTATTCCAACAATAATAATAACGCTACAAATTCAGCAGCAGCTTCAAACAATATAATAAGCATGCAACACAGTTTCAGCTCCACCTTTGGAGAAACAAACAGTTTCGACCCCGTTCAAGACCAAACCCCCCATGATCCTACAATATTTCCCAATCACTTCTTCCCCTCATGATCATATTAATTTTTCTATAATTATAAACTATTAATTTCCATGTCCCTTTTATTTTGATGAATATTCTGCAATTATTTTTCGGGAGCAAATTCCGTGAGACAGTCACGCGCAAAAGTCTGGTCTATGAATATATTTTGATGGGTTTAGTATATGATCCATGGGGGATCAATTGTGATACATGGCTTATTTGTACATTTTTAATTATATATTTTAGCATAGAAGAAACAATAACCAAATCAAAGGGAAAAAAATATAGTATAATGTGTGTTAACTATTGGGAACTATAATTTCTCACCTTTTTACAAGTTCGAACTTTTAGATGAGACATAATTAATCGTTCATTAACTAGCTAGGCAAAATTCCTCGTGTATATTACAAAATTAATTAAAAAAGAGAAAAAAAAAAATGTTGGTAACGAACTATGAGTTTATTTTCAAACTTTACAAAACAAAACAGATCGACCCTAATACAAGTGAATTCGGGCCTACACTTACGATTTGCAATTTGTGACATGTTAACTGTATTGCAAATCCCCTTCAGAAAAAAAAAAAAAAAAAACAGTATTACAAATCGAACTCTAATTCTATCGGATTTTAGAGTTCTATATAATCGGACTTTGAGTTAGTCTAGTAAAATTATACATCTAATTTTAGTAAAACCAAAAAATAAAATGTAGTAACTTTAATTTTATCACGTAAATTCCTACATTTGAACTCAAGTTTAATGTCTACATTCAAGTTCCAAATTTAATTTCTAAATTTAAATGCTAAAAGTTTACTCCTACTTCTCTAGTATTGGTCCGACTTTATATGAATCATAGAATTGAGCCCATAATTTTCGAGGTTAAATGGGCCCGTTGTTGGACCAACGGCCCGTTAAGAAAGTGATATAATAGTGACGGTCCTTCACTTCAGTTCAGTGTGTCTTCTTCAACCGACCAATTCCCGCCACTTTTTCTCTTCGCTAACCATTATACCGCCCTGAGAATTCCTTCCCACTTTGTTAGTGTGTGAGATTTTTGAACGAGAATCTTGAATTGAAGAAGAGATGTTGTGGGTGGACAAATATCGTCCCAAAACCCTAGACAAGGTTCTGGTTCACCAAGATATTGCCCAAAATCTCAAGAAATTGGTAATTGTCACAATCTGTTGTTTGATTGAAAAATTCCGAGTTTGTTTGGATCTCCTTCATATTTTTTGTTTGAGTACAGGTGACAGAGCAGGATTGTCCCCACCTGCTATTCTATGGGCCATCTGGGTCGGGCAAGAAAACCATAATAATGGCCCTTCTCAGGCAAATCTTTGGTCCCGGAGCTGATAAGGTGAAATATTAGTTATTCATTTTCAATTTCGCTGTCGATCGATTTTCCTTGGAGTTAAATTTAGCGATTTGTAGGCCAGAGATGTGCGAACTGCTATGGATAGTGCAAAAGCTGAAGTATTTGTTTCTAGGGGTGTGTCATTCCGTGTTGCAAAAACCCATTTTTAAGTAACATAATTAACATCCTAACTACGTGAATTCATTTTTTTGGGATTTGATTCTGAGCTATTTAATCCCAGAATCAACCGTGAAAGACCTTCCATTTTTCAGTTTCTAGAGTGACTTGGCTCTTTACTTTGTGAAGGAGGAACAGAAATATGTAAAACTTCTGTATGACTTTAATCCAATGTAAGCTGTACATTTTTCTATTTGAATGACGATAGTGTTGACCCTTTTAATGTTGTTTTGCAGGTTAAAGTGGAAAACAAGAACTGGAGAGTTGATGTGAGTTTTTATCTTCCAAACTTTGTGGCATAATAAATGTGTTCAATAATGCATATTATATTCCACCCTGAAGGGCCATTGCATGGTTTGGTTTCCCACCTGTTTAAGTGAAATTTATTTCTGTATTTGCAGGCTGGGTCTAGACATATTGACGTAGAACTCACAACAATATCAAGCTCACACCATGTTGAACTGAATCCTAGTGATGCAGGATTCCAGGACCGATATGTTGTTCAGGAGATAATCAAGGAAATGGCAAAGAACCGACCAATTGACACCAAGGGGAAGAAGGGTTTCAAAGGTAACTCTGGACTTGTTGCCTAAATTAATATAATGACTGGCTGGTAAAATTTGTATAGATGCTTCCATTTGTGTTTCTTTGATAACAATTGGTTGAAATAGTCTGAAGATGTATATGACACCACTGATTCAGATCAAGTCTTGTAGTACTTTACTTTTACCCCCCTTTTTTTTACTGACAAATATCTTAGGAATTATTTATGAATTTCAATTAGCTGTTATAAGGTCCATGGTTTCTCTGAACCAATGACGTTTTATGGTGAATCTCAGTTCTCATGCTGAATGAGGTTGACAAACTCTCAAGGGAAGCCCAGCACTCTCTTCGCAGAACAATGGAGAAATACAGTGCATCTTGCCGACTAATTCTGTGCTGCAACAGCTCCTCCAAAGTTACTGAAGCCATCCGCTCCCGTTGTTTGAATATGCGAATAAATGCACCAGCAGAAGGAGAGGTTATTACCTTTTTTTTTCTCTTCTTTTTCACTTGCTTAGTAAAGAACAGCCACTTTGTTTATCCTGCTATATGATGTATAGGATTGGAACATATTTTTCTCACAAATCATGCAGAAATTTCACATTCAATATGTTGATTAGTTTTGCTGGACTCGAATAATGATGAAAGTGTATGGGGCTCTCAATTATTTGGTTTCCTTTTTATTTTTTTTCCCTTCTCTTCCTTTCTTTTTCTCAAGGATGTTAAATTTCACAGACGCCTTCTAGCATCTCATGATATAGTCCCTATTATTGATGTTTTAGTTGTTAAATGTCAGATTGTGAAGGTGTTGGAATTTATTGGCAAGAAGGAAGGATTGCAACTTCCGCCCGGATTTGCCGATCGAATAGCACAGCAGTCTAATAGAAGTCTTAGGAGGGCAATATTGTCATTTGAAACTTGTCGTGCTCAGCAGTTGAGTTCGTTTAACCTTTCCTTGCAATGAACTCTTTGTACATCGTAAACTGATTATGCTTACTTGATTTTGTGCTAATGCCCGTTTTGTTTTATATTAGGTATCCTTTTGCAACCAATCAAGCGATATCCCCCATGGATTGGGAGGAATATGTTTCTGAAATTGCGACAAGCATATTTAAGGAGCAGAGTCCTAAAAGGTTTAACATTATTAACTTTTATGGAAATCATATTAGATTAAAAAAACTTTTGCTAAACTAATTTCTTCCGTTTTGTAGGTTGTTTGAAGTCCGAGGAAAGCTGTACGAGCTACTCATCAATTGCATTCCTCCAGAAATCATTTTGAAGGTTTGCCATTGTGCTTCTCCTATCCCACTTACTTCCTCAAGTCAATGCAACTTAGCTAACACTTCCAAGATTGAGCTGAAGATTTATTTTTGTGTGTGCAGAGGTTACTGTATGAGCTGTTGAAGAAATTGGATTCTGAGCTAAAGCATGAGACTTGTCATTGGGCAGCATATTATGTAAGTCTATGGCAGAACTGTGATTTTCCTCCTTCTGTCTAACTGGAAGAAATTAATTTATCTTGTCCATGGCAGCATATTATCCTGTTGGCTATTTGGTTTGTCCATTTTCTTTGGCTTTTTCAGTACATGTCTCCTTAGTCCATGCTTATTTTGATACATAGTCATTCTCAGAAATTATATCTGACTCGTCAAGGGATTGTAATTGTTCTACTTCGCTTGCCATAACTGAAAATCGCATATATTGATTCTATTTGTGATCCTTACTATTATTTCTCCCCCCGACTCCAATCTAGTGCAACATAGACTGTTTTGGCCAATTCATAGCTCACCATCCAGCAGGCTTCTTAAGAGTTGAGAGAATATTGCAAGTAGTGTGTTAGGAAAGTAGTTTACTTTTTTTTTTTTTATATATATGATCAAACATTGGTAACTAGCCTTCTCTGGATAAGCAATTTGAGCATCTAGGAAGCAGGAAACCGGTGTATCCAACAATGTATATCACTGTAATATTAAAAGAGCAATATAGAGAAAGGCTGTACTAATAAAAAATTGTTCAAAACTAAGGTCTCTTGGATATATCTAAAGCAATAACTTGTTTATACAGGAGCATAGGTTGCGTCTTGGACAGAAAGCAATATTTCACCTCGAAGGTACGTCACCCGATTATACTGGTTTTGTGAGAATTTTTTGATGTAACTCTCCATTTCTTTGAACTTGTTCTCTCTAATTGTTTAACTTCTATCACAGTTTTGACATGTTAACTCCTTGCATTTTATCTCTGTATTTGTATAATTATTAATGGTTCTTTAGAAACATCCATTGTTCAATTCTTTCATCCATGTGTTTACCCCTCAATTCGCTTGTTTCATTCCTCCTTTTTTGTATTTATTTTGTATAGCTTACTTATGAAACTGTACTGACCACATTGTGATATCAGTTACAAAATAACTTACTGAAATAATGCACTGTTGCTCTAATCAATATGCAGCATTTGTCGCCAAGTTCATGAGCATCTACAAGGGTTTCCTCATCGAGACATTTGGCTGAAGTTATCAAAATCAGCATTTGGCTGTTTAATGTGGAAATATTAATGGATAGAGGATTCCTTTTACGTTGTTATCATCTCTGCTGTCATTTTGTTTGATATGCATCGACCTAATGGAGGATTTGCAGCGTGTCCATGATAATTTATTATCCTCTCTAATTAATATTTGTTCCAATTTTGAGACCTTTATATTAGGCTTTTGGATTGTAATTTCCTGGCTTTATCTTTGGCGGGCCCTAATCGTATCATAGTGCCTTCAAATTTTACTTAAACTGATCTAACGGAACTCTCATCTCTCTTCAGTTTGGTAGCCTACACAAGAGCTGTTAGAGTTTTCTAATGAAAGCAAATTCAAGATATAAATTATCAATAAGCTGATACGAATAGTAAAATCTGCACAAATTACAAGTTATTCTGTTGATTTACGATTGCAAATACAATGATACCAGTGTATGAATGTAGGTCCAATCAATGGACCCTGCTATATTTTCTTTTGTATTCTCTGTTCCCTCTTTGATTCTAAGAGGTTTAATAGAAGTATGAAATGTACATCAGTTTCAAGCTAAGTGAGACGAAGTCATAAAGACGATTTGTACAGTATGTATCTTCCCTAATGCTGTACAAACTTGGACAAACCCAGATTCTGTCAGCTCAGTTCTGCTCTGCTCAAACTATACCCAGGGGGGGTGTTTGCAAACCACATGAAAATGAGTAGAATCACTTATATCCAAAAGCAAAATAAGTGATTCTAGTAGCCGTTACTTGTGTTTGCAAACATGCCCTTAGCGTATTTCACGCGGTGTCCATCAACCGTTGATTTCATGCAATCAAGACGCTCGTATAAAATCAATGATGCTGTCACCAAAAATTTCTCAGAACAGGAACTGATCTGAGAAGCTCTCTATCGTCTGCATCCGCTGCTGTCCTATCCAGTCGACCCCCGCGATGAATTTTTCTCTTGATAGCCGGCATCTTCCTCAAAATCGCCTGCCAAATCATCTGAACAGCATCATCTTTCTGTGATGGATACTGGTACTGGAAAAAATGTTCTACTTCTTTAAGCCTTTTCCACAATCTGGTCCACTCCTCTTTGCCTATACCTCTGATCAAATTTATCAGAAAATTCTCTTTTCGAACATCTGAAGTTGACACAATTATGCAGAACTCCGAATAGTCGAGAATGTCCTCGTATGGAAGCTCGATTTCATCGCTGATAATCACGGGCACGCAGTGGCTAGCTATGGCGTCAAAGAGACGGTTCGAAGAAGGCGTGTCGCCTGCTATGTTGAGACAGAATCTTGATGTCTGCATACCCTTTGTAGCCTTGTTTATGCCATCTCCTTGGATACTACCAAATGAGAAATGCACATCTTTTTCATCTTTTAGCATGTAGTATAGTTCTTGCCTAATCACACCTCCCTGGAAAATCAGATTCAAATGAGCTAATACTGTTCAATAGAAACAACTAATAATGTTCAGTAAAACAACTAATACCTTTCAGTGAAACTACTAATACTGTTAAGAAAAAACACCAGTCAAAACAAGAGTGCTTACATCTTTTCTGTATATAGCTCCCTGAAAATACAGCAGAGTCGTACGCCTCTCGAAACCGGATTCATCGTCTTCGTAACTGGGAATCAAGTGATAGTAAGGGGCAATAACGTCTTTCTCGACGTTCGCAACAGATGGAGGGTACCTCCCAAAATCAGCAAGAATGAACATTGAAGGCCAAAGCTTCATTCTTGAATACAAGAGGCTGTTTGGATGATGTGCAACTACAATATGATCCTTCCCACCTGATCTTTTCCACTCCTTCTGAGAAATCAAGAAAGTAACCAGCTTTTCCTGTAACAGATCATTAACCGTTTTCTTGGTTTGCGCCTTCTGCCTTTTCGAAAACCGGTTGTAGCTTATGGACGCGAAAAACGGCACGAAAACGACGTCAGCTTCGCTCGAATTCCGCACTCTGATCGCGCTCCTTCCGGAGACGTTGTGAGAATTGGGAGTGCAAAATGTCTAGAGTGAGCCAGTATTCAATGCTGTGCTGGAGATTTAGCCCGCCAGGGTATTCGGGCCGGGCTGTACGGACGTCGGGCCAGATGTTCGGGCTGTGGGGTTTCCATCTCAATAGGCCGAAGTGGAAAACGGGGGGCAGATCATACATGAAGACTTTGAGGATTTGGTTGTTGGATTTGCATTTTCTTGAATTGTGATCCATTATGGAGGGATTGTGTGTTTTTGGGAAGATGGAGTTTTGATTGGTTGATTTTAATAGTATGAGCCAGGAGAATATTAACAATGTGGATGCAATCAAGAACATGCAAAGGAGGGATTTGTGAGAAAGGATGCCTGATTTTGACATTCTAATCCAGAGAAAAAATAAGGGAATGAAATGATTCCTGTTTTTCAAGAATTGGTTGATGGATGAGAAAAAGTGATCATTGGAAAAGGAAGAAAATGCAGAAATTGAAGTTTGAAAATCAGGTTGTTTGTTCTGATTTTCTAAGCTTTAATTTGGTTGCATGCATGAAGATAAGCACCCAATCATCAGATTCATTTACAGAAAAAGGGGGATCATTCATTTGGCACAAAGAAAACAAAATGTGCAACAAGATTCAAAACCCAGATTGATTTTGATTCAAGAACCACTTTTTTTTTGAGTGATTTGTTTAAGTGATTATGGTATTTCAGTCACCTGGTTAGCCATTTGTGTGTAGTTGTTTTGTTGAAGAAAAAGGTTGAATTATTTTGTTAATTTAGTTGAATGTCTTTGTTTGTGCAGCGTGAGTGTAGGAGACTTCTGAAGAAGCGGACTCTTTCTTGTAGGAGTATTAAACTAAGTTGTTTTCACTCTTAAATTATTATAACTATAATTTTATTTTATGTTTCCCTAGGCTGCGTCTAATAAAAACTCTAAAACTATTATAATTTTAATTTTAATTTATGTTTCCCTAGGCTGCGTCAGTACCTTAAATTGGAGGGAAAGGGCCTACTGGGGAAAGGGTCATTCGGACCTACATGTATTTAAAGAAAAAAATGCACTTTAAAATTTCCATTTTGGGGTTTTAAAATGGGGATAAATCATTTAAAATTAAGAAAATATGAGTACACTATTATATTTAATTAAATTAATGCAAATTGGATGATAAAGAGGTCAAGATTCCATTTTAAAATATGTACTACATATTATCGTTTTTTAAAAACTTATTTTGCTGCATTCATTTATATATTGAATACCAACTCTTCACATGATTCTTCCTTGAGATCTGAAACTGCGTAGCAGTTTGATGCTGTTAGAAAATATAAACGTCAGCATTTTCTTACTTATCAATATTCCAATCTTTACAAGTAAGGTTAAAAAAGACTTGGAGAATAGCCTTTAAGCAAGTCTAGCGCACAAGCTGGGTTGATATATTCTACATCATTTGTAGCTTTTATAAATGATTTGGCATCCTACTTTAACTACATATTGAGTTAGATACAAACATAGACTACTTAGCAATGTATTAAAATGCAACACTTAACGGTAGTAGGACGGCAAATGGGAGGTTTAACGCCTAAACGGGGCGACCAGGAAGGAAAACGAAGAGTAGACAATACCTTTTCACATATAAAATATCACATTTCAAAAAATGTTTAGTTTGTATGAGTTATTTTTTTCAAAATTACTGAAAGGAGTTTAACCAGTTCACTGTAAAACTTCGATAAATCTGGTGCACAAAATTTGTCGAAAAGAACATTAATGTACATCTTTTTCTGCAAATTTGTTTCTGATTTATATGATTGAAACAGGCCTATATTAAATAGTCATGCTTCAACTTCAAGAATTGATGGATCCAAGTAATCGGCCTTTCTTCTCTATTGATAGATCCGAGATATTAGGCCTTTGTTATTTATATTTTATTTCTTTTAGATTACTACAATTATACTTATTTCAACTTAGTTCAAGAATAGATTCACATCAATAATCAAGCAAATTAATCTACGACATCCTAGCATTATCACACAACAAAGAACCCTTTATTTTAATTCATCAAGGATGATGTTTACAATTGTGTAGCATTGTATTCGATAAAGAGTTTTTTGCACTTTTGGTCCCATGAACCACACCATGTTTTCAATCTAGTCCCACTACTGACAGAACTAGTCCCATAAGAATTTTAATTTGCAAATTTGGTCCCACAATTTACCAAGTTTGCACATTTGGTCCCAAAATTAAACTGCGCTTGACGGCATCTCGTTAACCGCAAAATGGACACTGTTAAACGTATAATTAATATGTGCTAAACATTAATCTGTCTTAACAAATTAATTGAGTTTTTTGCACTTTTGGTCCCATGAATCACGTCATGTTTTCAATCTAGTCCCACCACTGGCAGAACTAGTCCCACAAGAATTTTAATTTGCAAATGTGGTCCCACAATTTACCAAGTTTGCACATTTGGTCCCAAAATTAAATGGCTCTTGACGGCATCTCGTTAACCGCAAAACGGAAACTGTCAAACGTATAATTTATACTCCCTCCGTCCCAATTTTTAAGAAACTCTTTTCATTTTTTTTTTTAATTTTTTTTTTGTCTCAATCTTTAAGGAACATTTTTTAAAATGGATATACTCACTTTATCACATAAAATACTACTCCTTATGTCCTAACTTTGATTGTCCACTTTCCGTAGATAGCCGTCCTAATTTTGTTTGGACATTCCTAAAAAGGAAATAAAGCAACTTTCAATTCTATTTAATATTATTATTCCCTCCACCAAATCCACTTACACCATTTAATATTATTATTTTCCTCCACCAAATCCACTTTACACTATTTAATATTATTTATCTCCTACTTTTCTTAATCTCCGTGTCTACAGTATTTACCTATTTGGCCAATCAAAATTAGGATGGAGGGAGTAATAACCAACTCTTATTACCCCCAACGATCCATCACTTTATCACATAAAATACTATGAGTACCAAAATAGGACTAACATTAAGATGCAAGAAACTAACCAAACCGCTATAGGGTCCTAGATGCAAAAATGATAAGTAGTATAATAAAAATCAGTGGAAAAATCACTCATTTATTCTGTTTTATCTATTTAGCAGATGTGAAAAACTAGGTTTTGGAAAAAAATTGTGGAAACACTTGATTTTCCCACCAATTTTTATCAAATTTGAATTCAATGGGACTAAAAGTGAAAGTATATTGGCACCAAAAAACGTGATTAGCTGAAAATTGGTGCCAAAAGAAATGGAGGGAAGAATTTTGGATTTTTGGAACCTATGAGACCATATGTGCAAGTGGGTTCAAGTAAGTTAATTGATTAATTTTGTGTTAATTATGTTTCATAACTTATGGGACTAAAAATGCAAGTGGTTAAAAGGTGGTTAAACCTTAATTGCGAATTAATTATGTCTCATAACTTATGGGACCATATTTGCAAGTCGATTTAACGGTTTCCGTCACGGTGAGACCACATTTGCAAATTAAAATTTTTATGGGACTAGTTCTGTCAGTAATGGGACTAGATTGAAAACATGGTGTGGTTCATGGGACCAAAAGTGCAAAAAACTCATTCGATAAATAAGAAAAAAATTCCTAGCAAATCAAAATTTATTCCCTCCAAGAACATATAACAAAACAGTTGAGTCGGGCAAAGTTAAAACTGGAATTGCATGGGAGCAGAGTAGCCGAGTGCATCAAGATGAGCAGCCATGGCTTTGTTCATTGGAGGTGGACCGCATCTCAAGATCTGCAAAAAGGTAGATGCTCGAAATTATTTCAATTTTGATATATTTTTACATACATAGGTAACATAGCTAAATTCAAACCTGAATATCAGAGGCTGGTGCAGGTAAGTGAGCCTGAATCATTTCCTTTGAAACGAAACCAACACCTCCGTTCCATACCTCAGGAGGCTACACAAAATGGAACGAGTAAACAAAAGATCAGTTAGAATATTAGATGTCATGGTCATGTGGAAAGCTATTCAACGATGACAAAAACTTCTATGAACTTGGTTCACAAAACTTTTATGGTGACTCAGTAATGCTCTTTAGTCTACGAAGTAATACTGTTTAACGTATGAAGTATCACGATTTAGTGATTTTGAAAAGAATAACACTTAAAATCAAGCATCTTCTAAAATGTGATACTTTGTACGCTAAACAGTATAACTTTGTATACTAAACAATATTACTTTGAAGAAGAGAGTTCACATGAGACCTGCTCTTCATGGTGCTCTATGTTTTGTATAGAAAGACATGGATTTAATTTACATAAGTGTAACTACACACAATACAGAGGTAAACTTGCCTGATTAAGTACATAGTAAATTTGGAAACTGCCGGGATAGTTTTTGGTGAGACCATCCAATTCATCCTGCACACAGAAACCAAGATTATTTAGGAAACAGAAACAACTTAAAACATGTATTGCATCCCTCAACACCACAACTTCACAAGAAGATTCCTGATAATGTACCTCACAAGTCACAACTCATTGACAAATCTTGCCCATATACTGTAATTCTTCAGGAAGCAGAAATCGATTTAATTAACAGAATTATCCAGACACATTTCTATGACACAACTAAGCCTTAACCTCACTATGTGGGTCAGTTAGACGGTTATATGCATCACAGTTGCCAACATCTTCGATTGATACACGCCTACTTACTTTTAATAACATTTTTTTTTTCAATGGCTTCATTCCAAATTCATTTAAAAACTATGTTTTTCATTTATATCCAAGAATAAGATTATCTTTCCAATAGTTCCTTCCCAATTTGGTTTAAGTCTTCCCCAGCCCCTTTTAGTTTGAGTTGCCCATTTCTCGTCTTTCTACGTGTCGTATTTAACTTCTAAAGATCTCCTATCCCCACGTCGAAACCATCTTAAATATGTTCTATGGTTTTTCTCATATAATGGGGTCATCCCTATCTCTTTACTACTACACCACACAAGCATCGATCTAGTAAATACCAGTCAAATGCAACCATGGATGAAAATATCCCGATATGTTCGCGATATATCCCATATTTCGTAAGTGCGATATGGATATTGAGGTACAATTTTTTTTACCGAGTATTGTGGATATATCGCGATATATCACAATATATCCCGATGCATTGCGATATATCGCGATATCTCGCGATATATCGCAATATTGTAAAAATGTATTTTTGTTTTTTCATCACAATTTTTAGGGGTAATGTATTTTTTACTTTATTATGGTGAATATATCGCGAGTTATCGCAAAATATCAATAGCATTATCGGTTGAGTGACTTGAGTCATAGTATATAATTGCATGAAAATCGAGAAATATAGCGGATAAATCGCAAAATACCACATTTTTAAAAATATCGCGGATAAATCGCAAAATGCTGCATTTTTAAAAAAGTATCGTAATTTTTCTTTTAGGAAAAAACTCAACTATAAGAGTAATGTCAATAATAAAGTATTCTTATAATAAGTTATAATTTATTTCACTATGTATTTTGCAAGAGATATATTATATACTTTCAAGGTAGTAAATTAGTAGTGCAATACATCTAATATTGTTTGGACAAAGATGTTATTAAATTTTTTATATTTGAACCTCATAAGTTATCATTTAGGTAATAATTATATTGTAATGCAATTTTAGGCATTTCGTGTTGTATTATATACTATATTGTAAATTGTTTAATATACGCCAAACGATATTTATATAATCTCTTATTAATATGTTTGTTTTAAACATGTCATTTTGTTGTGATATTAAATTAATTATATGTGCAATAGTATTTTATAATACTATATAAAATTTCATGTAAAATTTCCTAAATTTTAACATAATTTCCGTAATTTTTTTTTTAAAATTTGCGATATCTATATATCCATCGATATATCCGTAAAATTAAAATTGTGATATATCTTGCGATAGCAATATTTTCGTCCTTGAATGCAACTGAGATATTTATGAGCAAATTTTACTCTAGGATGTTGTAGCCGCCAATTTATTCACATCCCAATCAAAGAAGGCCAAAATCTGATCTGTTTCAAACTTCTCTTTTCACCTCATATTCGTACACATACAACCAATTGACAAACTTGAAAAAGGGGCATGACAGATTACCTTTAGCAGAATGTCTTCAGGTGTGACATTAGCATAAATCAGATGCACCTTAGTTTGGTCAGTGGGGTTCTCCAGAATAGCTTTAGCAACCTAAAATGCCAAAAGAATAAGTAAGACGTGCCAATCACCTTTGAATTAATGAAAACATACATCAATTGAATAGCACAATAACCTATCAAGACTATATATATATATATATATATATCAAGAAAATTAAATGGATGCAGAAAGAATGAATATAAACCTGGAACATTGGTGTAATTCCAGAGCCTCCAGCAATCATTCCAAATGTTCTCACGTGGCCTGATTGATACTTGAAACGACCCTGATTTCGTGAAAGAAATGAAAATACAAGCAGAATTTAGCATTCATTTATACAATTCCTTACACATCACCACCAAAAAAATTTTAATAATAAGTCACTCCAGGTGGAACCAAATTCACCTAGTGAAAGTCACCTCAGTCCATGACTAAATGATCAACTTGTGATATAGGTCAAAATATATATTGATCTATTAAGTTCCCTAACCCTTTCATCTCATTTAAACACAACGATAAAATTCTATATTATGATCTACCATTACCTTTGGTCCTTTGACAGCCATATAATCACCTTCACGCATTTCTCTAAAATGATGAGACATTCTTCCTTGTGGATACATCTATCATTTCAAAACAACATAACTACCCAAATTAGCCGAAAGAAGTGAAAAGTGTTCATGCTGGATACCAACATGCACAAATATACAAATTCCAAAACATATTGAACACACCTTTATAACTAACTCAAAGTGTCCAATATCAGAATCCAAGGTAGTAGGAGTGTATGGTTTAATAACCTCTTCACCTTGACTATCCTTACCCCTGCAATCAATTTCAAATGAATTAGGTTATGATCAAGTCCAATTATGTTTCTAACATTTGAAATTCATATAATACACCAATTATATAAATATCAGATATCATGAGCATTGAAGTGAATTGTAAAATTACTTGCAGCTTATATGTTGTCCTATAGGAAGGCCCAATACAGAGGTGGGTGTAGGAAGAGCAAATTTGAACTTGGCCACATTATGGCTGATTTGTGTCTTCTTCACAAGCTTGAATTCCTTGAAATTTTCGGGATTCAAGCAAACTGCAAATCACCCAAGAATAATTAGTCGGAATATATAATATATATCAGTAAATTCTTGTTTTTCATATCCCCTCAACTCCAGATTCATGCAGAAACTTGTAAGGACCGGCTTGGTTGGGTTAGGGTGGATAATCGGAATGAACGAGGAATCATTCCCATTAATACTATTTGGTAAGTTTTTAACCAAGTAGTAACAATGCAATCACCCCTTAATGATATCCATTATCATTCCCATTCTTACACTCATACCAAACACCCCCCCCTAAATTTGCAAAATACGCACAAAACCAGGAAATAAATATCTAAAGAGAGAAATAAATATTAAAAATGAAGATCATCTTCTTAAATGAAACAAGTCACCAATAATTGATCAAACCTTTGGGCTTCTTGGAGGAAAACAAGAAGTACACAGCCCCAATAGCAACGAGACCAACAGCAACACCAACAATCATTTGCCCATCAGACGTTGCCAAGAAATCCATAGCTCCAATGAACTAAAAAAATGCCTAAAAATTTCCACAAGACGAAAAACAAAACAATTATCCAGTCAGAACTATCTCCATGGAAGAAAATGATAGATTTCCAAATATATAGCAGCAAGAAAAAACAGGGGAGGTGATTATTGATGCCAAAATTTGGTTTTTTTCTTAATCATTATATTTTTGCAAAGAGGGATAAACATACTTGAGACCAAAAAGCAGAATATTGCTCCAATTACACAATCAAGAAAGGAATAACAAGAAATATGAGCTTGAACAGAACAGTTCGTATCGTATCTAACGATGGGAATCGAAGTAGGTGGGGAAAAAGAAATTAGAAATTAGAAATGGTGGTTGAATAGAGTAGGAAGGAGGGATCTGGTAGCGTGGAAATTATCACCTACCTATTCACCTACAGTGGTTCAGTTCCTCTCTACCAAAATATTGAAAAGCCCATGGTATTGTTTTATCACATAGACTTTGTGAAACCGGCATGCCTTACCACGTGCGCCGTGCTCTCTTTTTTTTTTTTTTTTTTTTTCGAGGAACAGACGAGAAACTCCCCATCGTCGTCTTGGTTTTACCGGTCGACGGGTTGTAAAAGAAGGATGTCTGAAGGAGACACTTAATGGGAGAGAGCCCCTCAGTCGGGCGGGTTGTAAATCGAAGGATGTGCCAAAGTGGCAGACACTTGTGGGAGAGAGCCAACAGAATTCAATCCTCATGACAAACCCCCATAATATTTCAATGGAGAATTTGTCTCACACGGGGTTCGAACCTGTATTGTCGGGGGACTTCTCCCCGCATCACCACAAGCTTTACCACTTGACTATGCCCTTGGGGGCTTTATTTTTATATTTTATATATATATGTATGTTCAACTATTTTAGTGTGTATGTATGTTCACCTATTTTAGTGTGTGCATTGTTCATGCCACAATTTCCAAATTAATTACTTTGGGGGTTTGTTTATGAATTTGAGCGGATTTTGTAAGTGTGGGTCTCCTGTGCACTAAGTGCACCGTGCACTTGAGTATAGGAGTGATCCATTAAAAAAATGAGACCTTGTCATTAGTGAAAATGAAGATCCACAATAAAAAATGAATAGGATCAAAGTAAATGCACGGATCTAGAATCCGTGCACCAAGTGCATATGAGACCTTGTCATTTTGTAAATGTAGATTTCGAGGATTTAATAAGATAGAATTTGAGGGGATTTATAAAGTAAAAGTTGTATTAGAATTTTGTAAAATTTAATAGGGTAGGATTTTTAAAGTTATATGATAAATGATTAATTGTGTATTAGGAATTGTGGGTAAAGTACAATAGAAAAAAAATATATGTAAAGTAAAAAAAAGTTTATAGTAAGGAGAGTGTTCAATTTGATAGATAATACTCCTTTCGTAAAAAATATTTATCCCTTATTTAATTGAATATTTATTTAAAAAGTAATAAAAAATATTATCCTTTTATAGAACACTTTCGTACTCCCTCCGTCCACGTATAAGTTTCTTGTTTCTTTTTATTGTTTTGTTAAATGAATAATAATAATAAAATTGAGTAATAAAAATGAAGGGTAATTTTGGGTATTGAGAGAGATGAAAAAAGTATATGGAGTAATGAGTGGAGTAGTGACCGACATTCTTTGTAATATTGTGTGAAAATTGAGGATAAAAATTATGGGTAATTGAGTTACTTTTTTCATTTATAGAAACATAAAACTTATTGTAGGACGGATGGAAAAGGAAAGAGAGAAATTTATAGTAGGACGAAGGAGTACATCTCAATAATAAACAATATGTTATTACTTTTCTCACACTAAATCAACTTTATCTCCTTTAATCTATACAAATATTACTACTTCGCCATTTAATCTTTACCATAAAATAATTTTATCCCTTTTAGTACTAATAAAAAAAATTTACATTAAAATTCGTATAAATAGCAAAAATTTAAATAAGAGAAACTGTGAAAGTATAATTAAAAAGTGGGTGATAGATAATTGATAATGTATTAAAAAATATATTATTTTTTTAAATAAAAATTTAAAATTCTATTTTAAAATCCTGCTAAATAAATAAGAATTTGTATTTGAAATTCTAAAAGTTCAAATAAAAATAAAAAAGAGACGGAGGAAAAGTATCATTATTTTTTATTTCCTTCTATATAAAAGAAGAATGGGAATATAATGTATATTTAGAGTATGAAGCCTCAGCAAGAAAAATGTACTTGCCGTGATAATAAGTGTAACTGAATAATTGAAAATTAAAAGTCACTTTCTTTCAAAAAAAAAAAAAAAGAAGGGAAAATTAAATTTCACTAAATCGTGGGCTTAATTCTAATCCTATTCGCCCTGTCCCACTCCTACCAACACAGCGAAATTACACTTTATCGAAGCGACACCAGCGACCATTGATATTATTATTCGAGATACTGTAGCATGGCCGAAGTAGATGGGATCTTCTGACTATGAATAATTTGGAGTTTGGACTAGGGGAAAAAAAAATGATCATTTTCCTTATGTTTATATCGGAACAGTTGAGCACGTCTTATATGAGACATCAATGAGATATAGCATATACTCTCCCTACGTTTCTATAGGACGCCCCATTATAATTTTTTTTCAAATTCATAAAGTTTCGCCGATTCATAAAAAAGGAAAATGTAACACTCAACTACCTTATATTTTATCCTCATAAAAGAAAAAAATAACACTCCACTACCTTATATCTCTCACTTTTCATCCATAAAATAGTATAAAGGTCGACTAACTATTATTTTAATATTATTCTTTAAACAGTTCAACAAAAAGAAGTATGACAAATACAATGGGGCGAAGGGAGTATTAAAAATGATCATTCAAACACATTAGAAGAAATGAATATTAATGTATGTAAATTTATGAACCGTCTCATTTCACACAAATTTTTTACCTAAAAGAAAATTCTGAAAATAAAGTTCCATAATTTTAAAAATATTTTTTAAAAAAATCAATATTTGTATTTTACGTTCTTTAAATTTACTTACTATAGTTTTATTATAAAAGCCATTTTTTTTTTTTTATATTTGCCTTCAAGAGTCTAGTGGTCCAAACACTATTATTTTAGACTGCAACTCGAAAAATCTGTGTGTTTTCCAATCACAAATTGAAAACCAATTCTCTTGCCTGTTAGTGGTCCTTCGAAACCAAACAAAATTTCAGGCACAGAATGAGCCAAGCCACAAGCATCTGAAATCACTCACAATTAGGTGATACTCCTCGTGTGCCAATTTTTGGTTAGGTTCCTTTATTGCAATGGAGATTAGGTACTGGGCTGTTTGATGGCTTGTTATTGCAATGTTATGCTATGTGTTACAACTGAGACCTATTATTAGGGGGTTGAGCAAAGAACTGAGTCATGATCATGTCTTTTAGCTGACTCAGTTTCCTCACATTATTGTCGCAATTGCTGCTACCAGGTTTACCTGAAAATCATACTTCATGATAACCAATATATGAAGTGTTGGCATTTTAAAGATTGCATAATATGGAAAAGAATTACTCTACCTGGTTCATCCATGAACGCTGTTGAGTGATAATCTGGCAAACATATCCTGGGTTGCACAAATGTTACCAATAGTAAAGGCTCACACAATTTGCATTAGCATATGTATATACATGAATATCTATGTGTATATGTTATGAAGATTGAAGCCATAGAAACAATAAAGTAAAAGCCATGAAGGATATCTTCTCTTGGAACCGGGGATTATTGAGCATCAGCAGCTTATTGCTGTTCAAAACAGCTCGGGCCAATATATCTTTTGCCTCATCGCACTTCTTCCTTAGGATGTTGCAAAGCTGCAAATGTACAAAATAATTCTCATTAGGCAATCTTTTCTTATGCTATTGTCAGGAAGATTGTAAAGGTTAAAAATTAAAACATCCCACAAATGTTAAACTTATGCAAAGCCAGAAAACAGAAGGACTTTATTCTTACATCATCAAGTTCCTTGCTGTAAGCACCAGCCGTTTTGATGTTACTATCATTTTGAGTCGAGAATGATATTTCCAGTCCTTTATTATTCACTTCATGGGGAAGATGATTTGCCATGATCTGGCAATTGTCGTTTGTATTTATAACGCGATCAGCTTCCATCTGATTGTGACAGGGTACCTAGTAACGGAAATAGCACGTGTGATTAAATGTTTATCCTTAAGAACTTTTTGTTTTATTTAATTCTCTCATTAAATGCATGAAATCACCTTTTTGTTAAGAACCTTTTCTGATGTTTCCACAAGATTTCTGCAGATAGCACAGGTAGTCATGAACAAGAATATAATCCAGCAAGAAATTTTAACTATCATACAGAATGAAATAACATGAACCTATTTGTGCTTGCTGCAGGGAGACACGTTTAGATGGATGTAAGGCAATACTATTTGCTGCAGAATTCTGTTGTAGAACAAAAGTTCATTGGAAGTATGCATAGTATATTAGTATGTCTTTAATGTTCACTTAGTTAGATATCCTTAAAGACAAACACATAGATGATCCCACAGCTATTGATCTCAAGTTCATTTGTAAAACAGATTATTATCTGAAAATATTACCTCCAACTTTCGCTTCATAGATAGGGCAGAAGGTGTTTGCTTCAGGGTGTTTGGAAAATGAGCAATATCAGATGGGGCTTTTCTTGGAAAAGTGCTTTTCTGACTACTGTTACCAACTGATTTGCTATCTTTCTGAATTGGGGACTTTGTCGAATCAAGGCTTAAACTGCAGTACAAAATGGGAAGATATATTTTATCAAAGGATAAATTTTTCCATATAAACCACACGATAACTCCCAAAGATATAAAGATGAACTTACCCTGTAAGTTTCAGTTTAGGGAGATCAGGGGTCTTCCTACCACCGTCACCTGAAGAAAGCCTAAGTTCTTCCAGAAGATTGCTTTTCTTTGTTGAAATAGATGTTAAAGTTGTTTGGTTTTCACTGTTTTTTGCTGCTTTCTTATTGATGTCCATACTTGAACGGTGAAAAAAGCAGCATAAGATCTCAACAAAGAACAGACTAATTCTTCTTAAAAAACCTTAAGTTTATGCAACATAATCTGCCACTATAAGTAATGTGTCTAAGTTATCTCATAAACCCTAGTATGATGTGAATACAACGGCAATAAGTTCAGTTATGTAGACTATCAGTACCAAAATTAGTTCAAATATCAAGATAAAAGAATATCGAACAAAATACTAGGATTTCAGCATGAAAATTTGAGTGAAGAGCCTGTATGCAGACAGTTTTTGTATGTGGGGAATAAGATATTTAAGTTGCTATAAAAGGTCATGTACACAACTTGAGAATGAGAGACCATTCGAATATGATTTCTGAAAATCTTTATCTTTTATTTGACAGTTTCAACCAAAGAAGTTTAATTGGCAATTTAATCATATATTACCCAAATGAAGAATACCAAACCTGAGAGCATCTAGGTCTTTCATATTCGTTTCTCTTTTCCTCATGGCAGGCTTACTTATCACCATGTCCTTGATTTGTGTTTCAAAAGAAACATTCATATTTTTCCCATTTTGTAGCCCATCAGCACTGCCCATTGCCCTGCAAAATATTAACAAGAGCATCCTTGTCAAACTACTCGGAGAAACCTTTTTATCGTTCTTAGCTTCTACAATTCCTGATATATTATTGATCACCAGAACAAAGAAGAAACAAAAATTCAAATAGAAATTTGAATTTGAATTATGGATTGAGCCTCACCCACAAGTCTTTACACCATTGCAATTTTCCTGACTCCGTATCTGGGGATGTTCACCCCTCAATAGTGCTGTGGAATGTTACAAGGAAATGGAAACTAGTTTTTTATCACTTTGAGTACCATTTACGTCCCTAATTAATTCAAGGCAATATTATCAGAGAATGAACTTCACAAAGATATTTAAACTACAACCAGAGCACACCTTCTTCCTTCAACTAGCCTTGGTTGAGCAATACCCATCCTTTTACTACTTAGCGTTGCCTGGGTTGGCACCTTCAGCGGAGGACATTCAGGTTTCTCTGGCAGAATAGAAGGCTTAGCAAGGGATTCTCTTCCATTCTCAGTATTTTTCTCCTTAAGAGTAGCTGGTTGACTGCACTTAAAACAATCACAGATCAACCACCATTACCAACCCGAAAAGGGGGTGGGGGGAGCGCATACACCTATACATTAAAGAGTTCAAGACCATGATTTTCAAAAATACTGAAATTCATTTTCAAGGAAAGCAAAACTAGTTTTATAGCAGAAAAAAAACTACTTAATGAAGAAAATGTTGCCTTGATGAGGAAAACATAGCAGACCTTCTTCCTTCAACTAGACTTGGTTGAGTAGAGACCATCTTTTTACTAGTTAATGAGGAAAATGTTGCCTGCGTTGACACCTTCAGCAGAGGACATTCAGGTTTCTCTGGATGAATAGAAGGCTGTGAGCTGTTAACAAGGGGTTCTCTTTCATTCTCAGTTTGTTTCTCCTTTAGAGCAGATGGCTGACTGCACTTGTTATAACAATCACAGATCAACCATTAGCAATCTGAAATTCTGAAGAGAAATGAAAACACACACTAAAGACTCAAGATCACGATTTCCATCATAGAACATAATGTTGGCATACTTCTTTGCTTATCTTAACAAGAATAATACAAGAACATATGTAACCTTACCTGACTAAGGACAACTTCAGGATCCTTGAAGTTTCCAGATTTTCCCTACCAGATTGTGAATTACAAAGAACCCCCGATACAGTAGTATCAATACATGGATTTTCAACAAGAGAATTAATTTGACCAAGTACAGTTTTTCCTCTATCGTCCATCACATGATCCTCAACCAGATCCCAACTGTATTCAGTATTAATGTTCTCTGAGATTGCAACAGTTTTCACGTGTTGTGAGTTTTTAGACAATGTGCTACACATTGAACCAACAACTGATATAACGTTAGCATCTTCTTCGCCATTTGAGCCAGTACGGTTTGTATGCATGGAGTCAACCTTGACCTGTGCCTCTGATGAATTACCTCCACTTGGCTCATTGTTAGAGGGATAATCAGATGATAATTCCTTCATGCCATCATTTCCAGTACAAGCTTCACGATCTACTGGTCCATGGGAAACCAGTTCAATAGATTGACTGTTATTTGGTAGTTCCCTGGAAACAATTGTTTTCTCTGGAAGGCTTTCTGTTTTATCAGATTCAACTTCATCAATTGCAGCTGAATGTTCTGTGGTAACATCATCATCCAAAGCCGAATTTGAATTACAAGTCAAGATCTACACTTCCTCCAACTAGACAATCCATGTCTAAAGTAACCCGAGTCTCTGGTAAAGGTGGCTTTTGAGGTCCATCTTCTGAAGTACTCATTCTAGTAATTGCATTCATGTCCATAGAAACATCTTTATCTTGACAGTCACCTCGATCTGGAGAACTTTCTTTGATATTTTTGTGTCTCTGAGCTTTTGGATCTTCTTTTGTCAAGTTTGAATCAAAACCAAAATTATCCAACCTAGATTTTGAAAGGTAAGTATGACTTAAAACAGAAGAGAAACACAACACAACCATAAAACAGAACAATATTGAAGGAGCATCCATTTAAGCATACTCACTCGTCAAAATCAAATGCAAAAGCAAAACGATCAGTTTTTCCTGTATCCTTTCCACTGGATGATTCTTTTGACTTATCCTTGGATTTTGTATCTTTCTTAAATGGCGGGGAGATATCCAGTTCTGACATATCCATATTGAAAGATGATCCTGTATGCTTTCCAATGGATGAATCTTTTGACTTCTCCTTGGATTTTTCTCCTCTTTTAAGTGGTGGGGATGTATCTAGATCTGGCATATCCATATCGAAAGATGATCCTGTATCTTTTCCACTAGATGATTCTTTTGACTTCTCCTTGGATTTTCCATCTTTTTTAATTGGCGGGGAGATATCAAAATCTGGCATGTCCATATTGAAAGTCTTTCCAAAATCATCATCAAAATTAAAATCCACATCCCTGGAATTTTGGCAGCAATTCCCTTAGTCCTAACTAAGACATGCAATTTTCTAAGCCATATGATAAAAACTGTTGATCATTATAAATTTTAATAACAGCAGAAATCTGGCAAATTTTCAGAACATATGTAACTTAACAAGATGAAGGAGAAAAAAGAACATGGATTACACCAGGATGTCTATAAGGCCTAGATACAAACTAAACATACCAAAAACCATAACGGTGACTGGAATGCATATTGCTAAAAAAGTATCAAAAATATTAAAATGCCTATTGACTCAATATGAAAAATGAAATTAGCATATAAATTCATAAATCTCACGCTTTGTCAAATTGAAATGACTTTTTGTTGCCCTTAGAAGCTGGGGTAAGATCAAAATCCAGTGCATCCCCATCTGACATTGGCATTGATTTCCAAGAAGTAAAGAAATCCTTCCCAATGTCCAGATCTATACAGAATAGGAGATTATATCAGATAAATAGTATAAAAATTTGCAGCAAAAATACACTTGTGGTAGTTTGGCAAATCTTAAAAGCACAAATATAGGTCTCCCATGTTATATATCAGAAGTCCCAAAATTAGACTTTAAGGAATTAACAATTAGGATTCCAGGTCATCCATCAGCTCTACTTCTGTTTTAATTCTAATATCAGTCTCAGTCAAGGGTCAGCAGTGGCTCCATGAGCTTTCCAGATCCATCTCACTAACATTCTAAGCCAAAAAGTTGATAGTTCATACAAATATAATCAAGATAAGTTACCTTCCAAGGTATCTTTCTCCTTCACGCTGACAGAAGAACCATCTCTCTTCTTAGACTCTGCCATCTTAGACCGCAGTTATTGATTTTTTTTGTTCTGCAATCAATGAGCACTGATTTTGAAAATGCAAAGGAACAGGACAACAAGACAATAACCTGAAAGACTGAGCTTATATCTATTACACCAGATGCCATGTACATTGTTAGCAAACATAGTCAGCTATGATCCAAAAGATGATAATAGTAATAATAATAACAATAATAACAATATATAAATTGTGGTAGGATCCGTCAAATATTGCAAACAATATGATAAAGTTGGTGATAGAATAATCTGTTTTCTCCCAAGTAATTGCAATTTGGCAAGAAGAAGTAAAATAAATGAGAAATTCTAATTGCATCAGAAACAGCCAGAAATAGATGTCCTTGATAAAACAGATCCAACCATCAATTTACATAAAATATCAATATCAACTTCATCGAAAACAAATACTAATAAACAAAGAGGAAGGAAAAATGCAATGCACACAGTATCTTAAATTACTCCAAACGAACAGAGAAAAATTAAAACCAAAAAACTGAACGAAGAAGGAACGAAATAGATTCAGCGTTTCGGATTTAACCTCTGTCCTCTGAGATGAAAAAATCGACGATCCTTCAACTTTTATGCGAAAGACTGATTCTCAGAGCGTTCTAAGATTCCTTTGTGCATAATCTTTTGTACAGTTGGAAATACTCCAGTACTACATCCATCGAGCAAAAATTTCACAATTATTTCTGCGGCAATCGAAGTCACCTGATTAATTAAAACTGAGTATTTATATAGGTTATACACAAATTATTGAGCGAGAGAGAGAGAGACCTTGATTTGGAGTGAGCGCGCAGATATAGAGGAGAGAGAAACCTTGATCGGAGCGATTTCAGTTGCAGAAATGCGTACGCACTACGCAGCTGAGACGAACTTGCCACGGGGAGTGAAAAATAGCGCCAATTTCTTCGAAGCTTAGGGTTTATATAGACACGGCTAAGGGAGCAAAAGGCCGAACCCAAGTACCAAGTTGAGTTAACCCGGATGTTGGGTTCAAGACTAGGCCCAATAAGCTAAGATGGGCCTTGTAAATTATTAATATACCAAGAAAAGTGAATTATTTATTTATTTGACAGCATTTAGAAGAATTTTTTTTTAATAATTTAGAAAAGTATTTTAATAAATTTTTATACGACAAGTTAACACGTGAAAAATAAGTTTACAGAAGTAAACTGCATGCTCTGTTAAGATAATTATAAAGTTTTTATATTTTATTTCAAGATGTTCGGATTGAATAATTAAAGATGCTAAATAGTAAATTTAGTAGGTGTGTGTTTGATTCAAATTTTTACATGAAAATGATAATGAGAATATCGAATAATAATTACAATGGAAATGGTGTGTATATTATCGATGTTTTGCTCTAATTTTAGAATAGGTAGGGAGAGAAAATGATTGTTGGTTGGAAAATAGTAAAATTATTATACACAAAAAATTCTATAAATCTAGGTTTACATAAAATATTTTATTCAAAGTATTATTAAAGTTTAGAATACAAAATGTCATTATTTGGCATATGAAGTGCCAATGGTTAGTAAGTTTGAAAAAAACATGTAAAATTAAGCAAATATCGATCTCAATACATAAAATCAACTTTTCTTTAAATTGTGATACTTCATATTCTAAATAATGACAATTATTTGCTCATGATTGGGGATAAATGGTTGTAGTCTATTTTGAATTACATTGATGCATGATGAAGGTGAATTGCTCATTCTTATTCCCATCGAAGAATTTTCAATTAGGGGCACCCTTAAATTATTTGGATGAATTTATTTATAAACAATTAAAATCCACTTTTTCTTCCGCATTTTAATTTCCATAGAATTTAAACCAAGTGCTTCTTAAATTATTCGAATGAGTTTATCTATAACGAATTTAAATCCACCATTTTGCTCTGCACACTTTCGTATTGTTCAGAATTTGAAGTGTCATTTAACAAACTATCCAATTCTTATTTGTGAATTCAAATCATATAAATTTCCAAATACTTCATAAGAGACAAACTCTCAAAAGTATTTAAAGAGCTTTGTTGGGATATTTTAGTTTTGATTAATTATGCCAAAACATTATCAACTTGTGTTTTTTGAAGCTAATTTACAGATAACAAGTTGAGGGGGAACGGAAGAACAAGTTGAGGGGGAACTCATGAAATCGAGCCGAAGATGATCGAGATCGAGACGAGGTCGGCAGATTTAGGCCGATCAAGATCGGATGAGAAGGATGAGTTCGAGTTAACGACGTCTGTAAAACGACACCGCAATGGTTTTCTAATGCATCGATGATCCGACAGAAGAGCCGACATCAGAGTAAATCGACATCATGATTTGCTCCGATGCGACTCTTCGATCGAGATCACGGGCGGTTGAGATCGTGATTGATCCGATCAAATCGACTGATCGAAAATCGACCGATGAACAAAGAAAAATCAGTTCGTGAAATCGGCCGATGAACAAAGAAAATCAGTTCGTGAAATCGCACCGATGAACAAAGAAAAATCGATTCGATGAAAGTGATTTCAAGAATCGATGAATGGTGATTTCAAAGATCGATGAACAATGATTTCAAAGACACCGTAAATCTACAGACGATTTCAATGGACCGGATCAAAGTATCGTAATCGAAGCAATGAACAAGAATCCAATTTGATCGATCCGTTAGACACACAAAAGCAAATGATCAATAAGAAGATAACAACATATATGGTCGTGACATAAAAGTCGCAAAAACAACAAAGGCAAAAGGACAAAAAAAAGTGGAAGATTATTAGTATGGATTTGAATATTACTCTCCAAGCGGTAATATTCAAATCCACACTATAAATACATCAGACTATCTTCAAAAGAAGAAAATGGAGGATCTGCAAAGTGAAATTAAAAGCCAAATATTCAAGCAACTCCATTCAAGAACACAGGCAAGAAAACACACATATATTCAAAAGTGTTCTACCCTAGATCTAAGCACAAATGCTATATCCTAAGCTTAGAGAATTTTCCCAACTTAAAGCATTGAGGCTAAACAAATGTAAGGGAAAATCTCACCCCTAGTTGAAACCAAACAAACCTTACCCAAATCGGTTTGATAGGATAAGTTTGTAGGTGAGTGGGAACTCGATAAACATCTAAGCAATCCCGAAAGGGAGGGTCGGCAATCCGTGGAGGGAGATAAGTCCCGTTTGAGTGGGAACTCGATAAACATCTAAGCAATCCCGAAAGGGAGGGTCGGCAATCCCCGTGAGGGAGATAAGTCCCGTTTGAGTGTGAACTCGGTAAACATCTATCGGCAATCCCGTGAGGGTGATAAGTCCCGATTGGTTAAGTTGGTTTAGTTGGTGCCCCATGAAGGGAAAAGAGTGGATGTAGGACGAGTTGTAGAACCACTATAAAATTGTGTGTTCTTTCTTTGCTTTATGTTATTACTTGTCATATGCATTCGTTTATAAGCAAAACACACATCGTTCTTAAAAAAAAAAAAAAAAATTGAAATCACTCTTTCACTTTGTTTTTATACGCCGAATCGAAACGCGTTTTCTTCCGCGTGCAAATGGGTTTTCAAAACGGGACCATCAATTGTATCGAGCGGTGTTGTTCAAAAAAAGGTTTTTTTTTCAATGTGGATTTAACCGATACCTTCAATTGGTATCAAAGCAGGAGTTCAAACGTTCACAACTTTTCAAAGTGACCACCGAACCGATCTTTTAAATCAAAACCGATCTCGTAAAAGTGCATATATTTTAATGTTTTTGGCGTCATTATCAAAAAGGGGAAATTGTTGGGATATTTTAGTTTTGATTAATTATGCGAAAAAACATTATCAACTTTGTGTTTTTGAAGCTAATTTCTGAGATAACAAGTTGAGGGGCGGAAGAACAAGTTGAGGAACTCATGAAATCGAGGCGAAGATGATCGAGATCGAGCCGAGATTTGAGGGCCGGCAGATCAAGATCGGAAGAGAAGGATGAGTTCGGAGTTAAGCGGCGTTAAACCGACGCAATGCGATTTTTCTAATGCAACCGATCATCAGAGCCGACATCAGAAGAATCGACATCGTGAGCGATTCTTCGATGCTTGCTTTTTACGTCATCCAGATTGCTCATCACCGATCCGGATCACGGTTTGAACTGATCGATCAAAGTGATCCGCGAAACCTAAATCGATGAACAAGAAATCGATTCCGTGAAATCGCCGATGAGAACGGTAAAAATCGATTCGCGGAATCGCATCGATGAACAAAGAAAAATCAGTTCGATGAGCGGTGATTTCAAGAATCGATGATGAAAGTGATTTCAAGATCGATGAATGATTGATTTCAAAGATCGATGAGCAGTGATTTCAAAGACACCGTAAATCTCTGATCGATTTATTGGACGGATCAAAGCGACTTAATCGAAGCAATGAACAGCGAATGTCCGAGGTGATCGGATCCGTTAGACACAAAAGCGGTGATCAATAAGAAGATAACAACATATATGGTCGTGACATAAAGGCTTCGCAAACAACAAAGGCAAAAGACAAAGAAAATTTGGAAGATTATTAGTATGGATTTGAATATTACTCTCCAGCGGTAATATTCAAATCCACACTATAAATACATTGCACTATCTTCAAAAAGAAGAAAATGGAGGATCCGCAAAGTGAAATTAAAAGCCAAATATTCAAGCAACTCCATTCAAGAACACAGGCAAGAAATACACACATATATTCAAAAGTGTTCTACCCTAGATCTAAGCACAAATCTATATCCTGTTTTAGAGAGATTTTCCCAACCCAAGATTGAATTTAAACAAATGTAAGGAAAATCTCACCCTAATGAAACTAAACAAACCTTACCCAAATCGGTTTGATAGGATAAGTTTGAGGTGAGTGGGAACTCGATAAACATCTAAGCAATCCCGAAGGGAGGGTCGGCAATCCCGTGAGGGAGATAAGTCCCGTTTGAGTGGGAACTCGATAAACATCTAAGCAATCCCGAAAGGAGGGTCGGCAATCCCGTGAGGGAGATAAGTCCCGCTTGAGTGTGAACTCGGTAAACATCTATCGGCAATCCCGTGAGGGTGATAAGTCCCGTTGGTTAAGTTGGTTTAGTTGGTGCCCCATGAAGGGAAGAGTGGATGTGGGACGAGTTGTCCAGAACCACTATAAAATTGTGTGTTCTTCTTTGCTTTTATGTTATTACTTGTTATATGCATTCGTTTATAAGCAAAAAACACATCGTTCTTAAAAAAAAAAAAAATTGAAATCACTCGCCTCAATTTTGTTTTTTATATGCACTTAATCAAAACGTTTTTGCTTCGCGGCGTGCAAATGGGTTTTCAAAGCAGGACCATCAATTGGTATCGCCAGTTGTTCAAAAGGTCATTTGTTTTTCAATGTGGATTTCTCGAACCGATACCATCAATTGGTATCGGGCGGGGAGTTCAAACGTTCACAACTTTTCAAAGTGACCACCGAATCGATCTTTTAAATCAAAACCCGATCTCTGTAAAGTGCATATATTTTAATGTTTTTGGCGTCATTATCAAAAGGGGAAATTGTTGGGATATTTTAGTTTTGATTAATTATTAAAAACATTATCAACTTTGTTTTTTGAAGTTTAATTTCGGATAACAAGTTGATGGGGAACGGAAGAACAAGTTGAGGGGGAACTCATGAAATCGCATTTAAGATGATCGAGATCACGAGGTAACAGAGATTTAGGTCGATCAAGATGGATGAGAAGGATGAGTTCGAAGTTAACCGACGCAAGAAGACCAATGCGCTTAATTAACGCAAATCGATCACATAGCCGACATCAGAAAGTAAATCGACATCGTAGCTTTTCGATGCGCTTTGCTCATGCAGCCCAATAATCGATCCGATAAAAAGTGAGCCGACCGACCAAAGTACCGTAAATCGACCGATGAACAAAAAAATTGAAATCGCATCGAATGAACAAAAAATCCGGGAATCTAATCGATGAACAAAGAAAATTTTGGGATTTCAAGAATCGATGAATGATTTAAAAGATCGATGAACAAGGATTTCAAAGATCGATGAACAAAGGATTTCAAAGACACCGTAAATCTACAGATCGATTTCAAATGACTGATCAAACTTAAGTATAATGAAAAGAATCCGAGATGACGATCCGTTGTAGACACACAAAAGAAATGATCAATAAGAAGATAACAACATATACGGGTCAGTGACATAAAGCCGCAAACACGGTCAAAGTAAAAGCGACAAAAAATTTGGAAGATTATTAGTATGGATTTGAATATTACTCTCCAACGGTAATATTCAAATCCACACTATAAATACATTCAAGACTATCTTCAAAAGAAGAAAATGGAGGATCTCGCAAAGTGAAATTAAAAGCCAAATATTCAAGCAACTCCATTCAGAGACGTAGCAAAGTTAAATACACACATATATTCAAAAGTGTTTCTACCCAGATCTAAGCACAAATCTTTATATCCTAGTTTAGAGATTTTTCCAACCTTAAGATTGAAATTTAAACAAATGTAAGGAAAATCTCACCCTCAATGAAACTAAAACAAACCTTACCCGGTTTGATAGGATAAGTTTGTAGGTGAGTGGGAACTCGATAAACATCTAAAGAATCCCGAAAGGGAGGGGAGAATCCCGCGGGGAGATAAGTCCCGTTTGAGTGGGAACTCGATAAACATCTAAGCAATCCCGAAAGGAGGATTCGGCAATCCCGTGGAGGAGATAAAGTCCGTTTGAGTGTGAACTCGGTAAACATCTATCGGCAATCCGTGAGGTGATAAGTCCGTTGGTTAAGTTGGTGCCCCTATGAAGGGAAGAGTGGATGTAGGACGAGTTGTCCGAACCACTATAAAATTGTGTGTTTTTCTTTTCTTTTATGTTATTACTTGTTATATGATTCGTTTTATAAAAAACACACATCGTTCTTAAAAGCAAAAAAAAAAAAATTGAAATCACTCTGCCCTCACCCTTTGTTTTTATATGAATCGAAACGTTTCTTCCTGACGCGTGCGTAAAATGGGTTTTCAAAACGGGACCATCAAGCTTCTATATTGACTCAAATGTTTGCTTTTTACCTCAACAATAAAATAACAGAAATATGGTATAGAAGATCAAAATGCTAAATGCAGCAGATTTCAATTGAATAATTAAACAATTTCACACTATTTACAAATTGTTCGTACAAGTCCCCAGATTGAAGAAATGACGCGAAAGAAATAGGTACACTATTACTTACAAAACTATGATGCTTTCATCTGCATTTCTTTCTCTCTTTTTTCCCCCTAATTTTACAAATTGGACCAAGATATATGTTACAACAAAGCATCAAACATAAATAGAATCGTGTTTCTGAGATCTCAGAAACACTGTAAATGGTATGCATTTATCCAGACAGGCAATCTGAGAGCCCAGATATGCCCCAGGTGTTGGAAAACCCAAAAAAGAAAAAAAGAACCTTTGATTTGTAGATGAATCTCTTCACTTTCAGTGGTTTTATGGAAGAGGGTTGGCAGAGTTCTCGTAGATTTCATCAACATGGGCTGCAGGTACGTAAACTACATTCCGCAAGGAGCTATGTTTACGGCCATAGAAAGTGTACACGACTGCACCTATTGCCAACCATACTGATACACGTGTCCAAGTAGCACCACTGCATATTCAGATGGAGATAACGTTAATCGAGATCATAGTGTATGGATCATGAAAGATTTGTTGCTTTGGAAGATTTATTTGGGAAAATGGGTAAGATTCAAATTTCAGCATCACCATATTTATGAGGGTAACAATAGTATTTTTTTAGGACCAAAACTATGGGGTAAGCAATTGTAGGACAATATGTTAATGGGCTGACAAATTTAGAGCATTAAATTTGGCACCCCGTAATATTGACTTTTCACACATTTTGGCCAAATTGGGCCAAACACATGACAAATTAGCCCGAATCAGGGTGTTTAGGGCCAAGCTGGCATAAATGTGCGAAAATTAAAAATATAATTGCCTAAATGTGCGAAAATTAAGATATAATGGCCTAAATGTGTCGGTCTGCAAACATAATGCCCAACAATTGCTACCCACTAAGTTACGGACCTAAAAATAAATTATTCCCTATTTATGAGCTTAAATTCAACCAAAAAAAAAAAGCATTCATAATAATTAAAGAATTAACAGTCTAAACACTCACCCAAGGTTGATTAATAAGTAGACATTGATCAGAATGCATGCAATAGGTAGCAATGGAACAAAAGGGCAAATGAATCCTGAAAGAGAAACAAGAGTCATATAAAGATATGTCATTTCCCACCTAATTCTAAGAAATTGTAGCCATAAACGAATAAAGAGTTGGACCTAAGCTAACGTACCTCCCGTGTGCCCAAATTTGTGTCTAGCATCGTCTTGGTCTAACCAGGTGAGCAATATCAAACAAGACAAAAGGAGAAAAACACCAATTCCACAAAGTGTGTATCGAAAAGGGCTGGAAGATAATTTAAGATATTTGATTTAGAAATAGTTAAGGGAAACCTCGCATATACTTGGATGATTGGTCGTTTTATGAAGCTTACGTATAGAGATTCAAGCATGATGCAGCAGAGGTTACGACAAGCACACCAATGCACGTAAACATGATGGTCCAGCCAGCAATTGTACGTCGATTCCTTTCATCTGTAAAAACTGCAATATAGACAAGGATAGAAAAGTTGGAACCTAGAAAAGCAATGGGAAAAGCATATTCGGGCTCAATAAAAGTTCACATAACTATATGAGCATGTGACTTCAGTCATAATCACCTCAAATATAATAGAAAAGTTAGATCTTTGTTTTATTATCTGGGAGCTTTCCTTCAATAATTCATAATCTCTATTATTCTAATACGAAGAGCCTACTAGCTAACTATATCAACCAAAATGTGTTTCAATTCAAGGCTGCAACTAGAAATTGAAAATCCAAATGATTGAATGATTACAGATAGCATGCTTACATTAGAATGTAGATTTTAGAATATATGTTATCTCTATTGCAGTAAACAAAGCCTACATCACATCAATATTTTCTCTTGTTGAACAAAACAATTGAAAACATAGAGAGACAATTTGCTTTTACAAGGGGAAAAAAATAGTAAGAACAATCTTTTACACCCCATTTATTACTTTCCTCTCATTAGGAGGAATTTTCTTTTAATTCTTAGAAGTTCAAAATGCTGCAATTCAATATTATACTTGTAATTTTACAGGAAGCAGTTTCAAACTTTTTTTTTATTAGGCAATTAACATTTTATTTCAAAACCACTTGGTTTCAAATACTTTCGCTTTCAAGTATTAAAATAACTGTAATTTATTATAGATTTTACACAGGTGTTCACATAATTTGCAGATAATCATCAACAGAATTGGTATTCACCAAATATCTTATAGAACAGACAGTGTTGTAGCATCACACGAACTTACAGTTTAACTGTCCAGCTGCTTTTTCTATAAGATGATATTCGATAGTCGTTGCTTTACTGACTAAAACTGGCACGGGCTTAGCATAAACTTTGGTTTCCATGTCAGCATCTCCAGGGCTACTAGTGCTACTATACCGCAATGAAACTGAATCTATAGCATCCTGAAACGATGTTGGGAGTGGAACCTCATCGGGTGGAACATATCTCAGTATTAACACAGAGATTGCCACCATCGTAAATGCAAGAAGTGTACCAACACTAACCTGCAAGTACAATATAAGCTATCAAGACCAGTGTAAAAGAATTCTAGATAAGCTAACAAGACCAGAGTACAATATAAGCTATCAAGGTCAGTATTGATTGCTTTCACTGTACAGTAGTAGTTGTTTTCACTGAATAATATTAGTTGCACACCGGTTGGACATGCAACTGGTGCACCCAAGTGTTACTCTATCATTTATAACAAGATCAACAGTGGAAATATCACTTCTTAACACAAGAAGTTCAATGCAAGTACTTCATAATCACGACAAGTTTGGTAATCATCTGAATGGGAGAACAATAATGAACCAAAGAACAGCCCAATTGTAGCATTTTTTTTCTCTTAAACTCAAACTTCTCGTACCAGAAATTTTGGGATTTCAAAGACTAAAAGATATCTACATAAGTATGCAATGGAATATAATTAATGGGAATCAGATAAGAAAAAATAGAGGATACCATTCCAGACAATTGTTCCACATCCATGAAGAATGCCAATGATGCTGCGAGAAAACCAGTCACTATGGTGCCCTTCATTGGAACTTGAGTTCTTTTATTGACATCTGAAAAAAATGAAGGTAGCAATCCATCTCTAGCCATTGCCATCAGTATTCTTGGCTGAGAAGTAAAAAAGAGAGTTTTATAGATGTTATCAGTCTCCGTGTACTAAAAAAGTTCACAAAGGCTATGCATCAAAAAGAGAACTGTATATAAGACACTGCATATATTCAACAGGAAGAATGCATAAGGTTATGTTGTAGGAACGTTTTCAAGTTACCTGCGGAAGCATAGAGCCCATCAAGGTTGAACAAAGAGCAGTACAAGCTCCAACAGTAATGATATACCTGCATTAACACCAATGATAACATGAAAATGGATCTCAGTATTTAAATGCATGAAATCCAAAATGGATAATTCAATGGAGAAACTATCTACTTACGCAGCCCAGTGAATTCCATGACTTTCAAAAGCTGAGGAGATGGGAGTGTCTGGATCCATAGAATAATAGGGCACTAAACCAACTATGACTGCAGACACCAACATGTATAAGCTGCAACATATTGTCAGAGCAAAACCAATGCCCATTGGAAGATCTCGCTGAGGGTTTTTCACCTGCAGACAAAGAAGATTTCAGACCCAAGTTTCCAAGTCATCAAAATCTTACAAACTGAAAAAATCAGCAAGATACCTCTTCTGCTGTACTAGCAACTGAATCGAATCCTATATACGCAAAGAAAACAGTTGAAGCACCAGCAAGCATTCCATCAGCCCCAAATGGGAAATATCTAGGAATAATGGAAGATTCATAAATAACTTAATATTTCTATCAACAGAAAAGTCCCAGGGAAGGGGAAAAAAAAAAGGCAAATTATTATGCAAGAAGAAAATAAATACCCTGTTGGAAGTTCATAACCAGGCCATCCAGTCTTGAAGCCCAAATACCCACCGGCTATAATGACAAAGATCATGGCACAGATATTTGCCGAAGTCACAATTCCTTGAACAAATGTACTCTGCAGAAATCATATTATAAGTATATAACAGATGCAAATATCAGGAGTAGAAAACCTGGTTTGAGAATAGTGAGGATATTAAAAAGAGACCTCCTTGATTCCCACACATAGAAGTCCAGTGACCACAAATACTAAGATAGCTGCACAAGGGTCGACTATAACTCCAATTGCAGGGATGGTCTGGCGTGCTAGAAACCAAGGGAGGCTACTTGATCCTCCAAAAAGCATGGCCTGAGCAGAGAGGGAAGAAGGGAAGCAAAATTAAGTTAATAACAACCCTTTCTCATCTGATACAATCATTTTTAGAGGAATTTCAAGCAAACTTATTAGAAACTTGTTATTAATTTACATATTAGAATATAGAATAGATCATGATACTCAGCAAAAACCTAACAAATGGAGAAAACTCAGAGAGATCAAGCACACCAGATTAGGTGATATGCCGCGAGCAACTGCTGAACCTCCTATAGTGTATTCCAGTATCAATGCCCAGCCAATCAGCCAAGCAACACTGCATAAACCAGGTGCATTAGATGCAAGTTTTCATGGTTAAACAAGTTTTGCTACCACTGAGAAGATCAAGCAGAGGTCCAACTGGTCTAATATAATTAATTATAATTTTTAATTTGATTATATAAAATAATAGTATGTTGAGTTATTTAATTATTTTTTTAATGTAAGAAAACAATCCACAATCAATAAATACACATATATTTAACAAATCTAAAAATATACATAACCATATGCGATATGTCATGCTTAGACTTCCTAAGTTTTTTTTTATTTTTTAGAAACTGACATGTTTGACCTGGTCAAACAGGGCGGCGGTTTGACCAGACCAGCCTCCGGATTCCAGTTCAACTTGTTGATCCTACTGGTCCAACCGATTTGGGAACATTGGTTAAACAATTGCCATATGTTGCATTGAAGGTACATACTGAGCATTAATGTTGATAAACTAACATTAGAAGCTCAAAAAAAGGTAGGTTTGTTTGCAAGGAAGATGATCCTTTCAATAAGATGGAGAAATTCTAACGTATTTATTTCAGGAAATCTACACGAGATCAAGCTGGGCTAAGATACTGGCATGCCATCAATTGTATCTGCTAAATCTAAACAAAGGTGCACCTCTTCATAATTTATTTATTTTTTAAAAGGAAAAAAATCTAAACAAATAACAAATTTGTCCATATGATACTAAGAAACAGAACTCAAGCAAATCCAACAGAGATGAAACGAAAAGTACCCTTCTCCAACACATATGTAAGAATAATGATAGGCACTTCCAGCAGAAGGACAACGACTTGCTAGCTCAGCGTAGCAGAAAGCAGAAAGAGCAGCCGCTATTCCAGCTATCAGAAATGAAAATGTAAGCGCTGGCCCTGAGTGCTCTCTTGCAACAGTACCAACAAGAATGTATACTCCAGCACCAATCGTCGAACCAACTCCTACAAGTTCAGACAAAGTACCCAATAAACATTGATTTATTAGGCAATTCAATCAATAACTTCATCCATGTAACCTATACCATCACTCATGATCAGTGTCACACAATCCATAAACATCGAACTTCATTCATGTAATCTATACCATCACTCATGATCAGTGTCACACAATCCATAAACATCGAAAAATGAATCACTGGATCTTGAAAAATGGAAATATAGCTAAATTTCCTTGTACACACAACCAGCATAAGATAACTAAATTTCTTAATCAAACTCACAGAGGTAGAAATAAAGTACGCTGATCAATGAATTTCAAAAACAGCAGGTAGAGACAGCTTCAGTAACAATAACAGCCAACAAAACAGATATTAAACTGGAAAAAGCAATCATCAAAATACAAAAATAATAACAAACTTGAACATAATAAGAGACAAAATCGGCTCTCACCTATGGCTATGAGATGAGGTACACTTAGAGACTTCGCCAAATGATGATGACCACTTCCAGACGAAGAAGACGCGTTTGTATGAGCAGAATCAACCTGTTTCCTCCTCACAAGTGCCCTCAAACCCCCAACACCAACACCACCACCGTTAATCTGTGCATCACCAATAACCCCCATCACAGCCCCTCAATCGGGTTCCCCAATACTCAATCCTTCCACCAAACACCGATTCAAAATCAAAAAACAGGAAAAGGAAATCAATCCTATCAGATTTATTCGCACGAAAATGATTTCTCTCGATGTTTCAGAATTTGAATAGTGGGGGTGATGGAAAAGTATTAGTAGAACTGTGGAAGAATCCCAGAGGCTTATGAAGATGAAATCGTAATAAATTAATGGCCTTGGAAATTTTGGGGAGCGGGTCGCGGTGGTGTTGCAGGGATTATTCAAGTGATGAAAAAGAGATTCTGACGAATAATTGTTGATTTATTAAATAAAATTTTGTGGATTCCCCAATCAGGAAAAAAAATATTAATGGAGTTTGAGGATTTAATATTGGCATATTGGTGGTCCACATTGTCACCACAGAAAAAATGATAAAATAGTTTGATGGATTGATGCTTGAAAGTGTCTTGAAACAATGAATGAGTGTAGTTTGGTCACCTATTTGTATTTTTCACTTGGACCTTTTTCTTTCCTATTTGTAAAAATCATTTTTGAGAATTGGTTAGAAATGTGGAAATTTCAATATTTATGGGAAGAATATGCAAAAACTCATTGATACATTCTTTTTAATGAGATGAAAATATAAAAAAAATAAAAATTAATTTACGGTTGAAATCCACATTCATCTTTTTGAAAAGATGCCAAGATCAATCTTTCAAATCGCTGAAACAATGAATGAGTTAGTTTGGTATATTGTATTTTTCACTTGGACCTTTTTTCTTTCCTATTTGTAAAAATCATTTTTGAGAATTTTTAGAAATGTGGAAAAATATTTTGGGAAGAATTATAACGACTAATATAATTTTCTATGAATATCGAAAAATTAATACAAATCCACATTCACCTTTTTCAAAGTATTGAAGTATCAATGCTCAAATCATGTTGAGTTGGTATATTGTGAAACTTGTTCACCGTGGAATTAGTTTCTTTTTTTACAGGCAAAACCCTTTGGTTATAACGACTAATATAATTTTGTAATATAAATACCATTTTTTAGTAATATAAATTCAATTTATTACAACTAATACTTTTTAATCGGTTCACACTTCTTGATTAACGTATTCTTGTGTGAGACTTATTCACCCTATATTTTATCAATTATGTTCCGTTTTATCGTGAGACTCTCTCACATAAATGTGTCTCTTATTATATACTCATTCCCATGCTTTTTAAATGCTACTTATTTTAACTTTTTAGAATATGTATATAATAAATGTCATTTTGACATTTTCTCATCTTATATATACACTTAGTAATTTTTATGAACATTCAAATTTCCTTATAATTTTTATGAACATTCCCATGATAATTTAGTCCACTGAGTGAGGAAAAATGTTAGGAATTTTTTTTATAAAAGAATTAAATTTTATATCTTCTTATAAATTCGAATTTTTAGAATTTTTAGATGAGATGTGATTCTTGTCAATCTTTCATAAAGTCCTTTTTTTTTTTTTTAAAATTTTACATTTATTATTATTGTTTGATGAATAACGGAACAAAGTATGCATTTACAAAAACTGCAAATGAATTTCCTTTGAGGTTACTTATGTTTGGTAGGTCAAGAAGGTTTACGTCATCACGTTACGCGTATAACGAAAGTCGAAGCAGATGTTAGAAAAAAGGATATGTAATTAAAAATTTAAAATACGAGGATTGCTTTTAAAATAAGATACATAGACGTTCACGTAATATTTCAACAAATTTGAAATGAGTATTTTAACACTTGAAATTCTAAAATATAGTGTATGCTTCTTCAAAAGCAATATATAGGATGCTTTGACAGTATTAATTTTATTAAAGTCAAACATTGAAAGTTGTTTTTGTTTGAAGATTATTATGGGAATCATATGTGTAATGTAATTTGAATTTCCTCATTCTTTTATTTTTGAGATCATATTATTCTCCTAAGCGGTGGATCTAGAATTTTTTATATTTGGAAATATAAAAAATAATAAATAAAATATTTTGGGCTAATTAGTGATTTGTTCTATTACTTTAAGGATACATATATACTCCCTCCGTCTTATAGTTTATTTTCTATTTACTGTGTGCTCGGATTTTAAGAAAAAAAGTGATAAAGTGTTGGGATAAAAATAATTATTTATTAATATTTATGTGATAAAGTGATGGGTAGTTGGGGTTAAAAAGAATTATTTATTAATATTTTATTTGATAAAGTAGAAATTTTCATTTAAGAAAATAAAAAATCAACTATGAGATGCCCGAAACGGAAAACAAGAAATCAAGTTTGAGACGGGAGAAAGTTTTTTTTTACATAAGAAAATTATAGTTTTTTAAAATTTAGAGTACAACTTTACCTAGCTACATCCGCCACTAATTCTCTCTCTGTATATTGATTTTATTTATTTGGCAAATTATTGTATCCCAAAATAATATAATAAGTTATTAATTAGTTCAAATATTTTATTTATTGTTTTACGTATATTTAAATCCAAAATTTTAGATCTACCACAGCATCAAACTATCTAATTAAAAAAATCCAATTACCATGTATCACATCAATTGCAATATCTTCACAAAGCCAAGACAACAAATTTTTTGATTTAAATACAAAAATCAACGAGGGCCATTCCACTTGCCTTCTGTCCCCACAACTCTTTGCCATCATTTATTTTTATTTTTTAAAATTTAATTTCTCTTGCATTTATTAGTTATGGCCTACGAATCATGTTGAAACTCGAGATAGTGTAAGCTTCTATTGGGCAAGTTGTAAATGTCGATTAGTCGAGGCCCATGGTATGAACGTGTGGGGCCCATTACGTTTATAATTTTTGTTTAATATTCAAAAAATTTAGGGTATGTTTGTTTCGGGATTTATGTGTGCGGGAGAAATCATGACTTCAAAATCCAATAGATTTGAAAGTCTTGGTGAATAGTAAAAAATACGTGTTTGTTTTGAAATTTTGATAGGGCGAAATTTTACTTTATATCATATTAATATTTAATAATGATTGATATAATATTATTATATTGTGTTGAGAGTGAGAAAAATAGTGATGTGATTGTATTGAATTTTGTGAAAAATAGGGGTGCAGGTTTACTTTATAGGAGGAGATTTTGAAGTTTAATTTTAAATCTCAAACTATAATGGAACGTGAATTTCAAAGTTCTAAATCTATTCGGGTGAGTTTCAAAATAAACATACCCTTAATGAGTAGGTTTTTTATGTTCAAGTGTATTTGTGAAACATAAAATTAATTAATTGTTTCACTAAAACTGCAACTTCAATTAATTAAAATATATTATATATTTCAATAAAATAATTTAAAAATAATTCATATATTTTAAAATTGTATTTTAATTGCATAGGACATCTAATGCATATAATATTTTATTATTTTTAATAGTCCAAAATGAAATACCCAGAATTTCAAAAATAAATGATGGGAAAGCTATGAGAAATCTTGAATGAATGAAGCGTTTTCAACACATTTTTCGAAAATGAATGAATCTTATACTAATACTGACAACTTCTATTTATGAGAACTTTTTCCCGTTTTGGTAAGATAAGGTGCAGTCTGAAAACTGCCTCTCTTGTTTTTTATTTCCCAATACAGTCGAGTGTTTAAGTTTAACTAACAGCAGTTCTTAATATTTTCTTTAAAAAACGGTTCTTAATAATAATAGACCAATATCCAAAACTATGTCCGTGTATTAATTTACGTAATCTCTCTTTCGTGATCGCAATATCTTATTAATTAGATCAATTATATTTCTCTATCCTATCTCTTACTCTTAAGTATATAATATACTATATGCATGATTGCATGGGAAAGGGCAGGGGGATTTTTTAAATCCCCTATATTACTAATTGAGAGTTTTTTCTGTTGATGTGTCGTCTACTCCTTCATTTGGATGATGTGTCGCATTATTAAAAAGTCTTATCTAAATGTCATTATATATTATATTATGTGACATGATGATATTGGTTACATAAAATACATGAAATGATGTGTAAATAATATAATGAGGATTGACTAAACAAATTAAAGGCTGAATAATCAAATCCAGCACATAATTTTGATTTTTCGTCAATTTTAACATATGTTTTTTTCTCTCTTCAAATTTAACATATACTTTTATTTAATATTTAAAAACATCTCAAGTCGTCATTTTCGGCAAAATTCTTCTGATGTGTTCGTTGGAGTTCATATGTCTTGCTGACGTGTAAATATTAAAATATAAAAAAATAAAAATATCACCACCTTAAATTAGAAAACGCGGGATATAAAAACATCTCGATTCACTATTTCTTCATTTTAGGCCACAATATTTTTTATTTTTTTTATTTTAATATTTACACGTCAACAAGACAGATGAACTCCAGTGATCACATCAGACGAATTTTATCGAAAATGATGACTCAGGATGTTTTTAAATATTAAGTGAAAATATGTGCTAAATTTGGAGAGAGGAAAAAGTATGTGCTAAATTTGATGAAAAATAAAAAATATAGGCTAGATTTGATTATTTATAATAGGAAGATTTACTAAATTTATTGTTATTTATTTTCTTTATTCAATATACTCTTTTTTTAAGGATTTATATTTATAACTATTTTAATCAAAATGTGGTTGGGTTTTATAATTATCATAATAATCATTGAAAAAATAATTTTATTAAACTTTAATGAAATGTCTATGTATAAAATATGATGAATTACCTATGTTATAACAATTTCATATGAAAAAAAATTAAAATTTATTATATTCAAATATATAATTTCAACATCAAATATAATAAGTGTTATGATTAATATATAAATTTATATATATATAAATATGTTGTATTTAAATGTAATACTCGGTTCTAAACTAGTAAATGAATAAGATGTAGATCGAATGGTACTATTCAAATCCCACGTCTAGAAATTGACATTTGGATTTTTGTGAATATTATAACAAGTGCTTTTTTTATTTTTCAAAGTATTCAAATTCAAAGTACAGTCGTGGATAGCTCAACTGGTTTGAGCTCCACCACCCAGGATCATGAGGTCCTGGGTTCGAGACACAAAGAGGAAAAATTTATTCCCTCTTGTGCAGGTTCCCTTTGAGGTAGGGGTGATGTTCCCCCTATTGTGGTGGTTGAAAATCTGAGTTGCAGTCTAGGGTGGTCTCCCTCTTGTGGTGATTGCGGTTTCGGTCTACAACGAGACGAAAAGATATTGCCATGTGTCCGGTGGTCGAAGGAACTATTGTAATTGGTTGTGTTAGGGAACTATTGTAATTGATTGCATTTTTCAAAAAAATAAAAAAAATTAATTAACAGTTAATTAAGGAAAATCCACGGCTGTTTGGTTAGGCATAATATGATCATACGAAAATGAATGAATGCTTATATCTATATCTTTAAAGATAAAAACTCGTATGCGATAATGCGACGGTCTCATATATAAGACAATGTACAAATTAACATAAATCAACACCTATCTCTTTTAAAGTATTAATACGTTAATGCTCAAATTATGTTATGCCTCACCTAAAATCAAATCATGCAAGTGTACTTAAAAAAATTGTCAACAAGAAATTCCTATAAATTTGTTTAGTTATCCCCTATTGCAGACACGCAAAAAAGTCAAGCAAAATAAATTGAACCTTAGTGTACACTTCCCTAATTGTACTTTGGATAACATGGTTTGGTTGTCACACATTCGACCAAACTTTTCGCAGCTTTAATATTAATATTAATATATATGTATAGCAATTTGTCAGCTCTGGCTTAAAGTGGGGCCCCCGCTAGTGGACGGTGAATTTGATCTCACGAATTAATCGATCTTCGACCGGATATCGAGTTATAAAAAAAACAAAAATGTATAGCAATTTGTATTTTGGAATAGGAATTGGGCCGATTTGTCACCATATATGGTCATTGACAAGTGACGATTACTCTATTTAATTGCAACAACTAAAGCGAAAATACACATTTTGTCATTTCTGAAATGTAGATATTTTGATGTACACCTTTATTTCATCATTCAAATATATGTAATACCATTTAATGGCATTCATTCCGTCAAAAAAAAAAAAAAAAAAGAAAAGAGCATGGCTTTCATGGAAAAAATTAGGGAATGGAGTGTGTTCATCTCTGCGATTTTAATACAAAGTTCATCGATGGATTTATTATGAAGTCGACACCAACATAAGATAATTCATCATTACTATTTGACAAAAAATTGTATAAACCTAGTTCATACTATAAATTTTATTTTTAATTTATAAATACTTGAACCTATTCATGGTACAATACGAATTAAGTTTAGAGGTTAGAAAAATATATTGAAATTGATAAAATGAAATAAAACAATCCAAGTCAGAATATATATATATATTGATTATAGGAGAAAACTCTTACTAAAAAGTGTGAAAAGTCAATTTATATAAATTATATATATACTATTTTTGGATGATATATATATTTATATAAAATTATATATATATATATATAAAATCATCATTACCTTTATTTTTATTTTTCCATTTTTATATTACGTTATGACTCATCTATAAAGTCTAAACTCTAAACAACCAGGTGACTTAGCTCACCTGGCCACTGGACTCCTAATTTGAGTAGGAAATCCAAGTTCGATTCCCATAAAACTTAACACACTTTCCTTTTTGGTCCGTCCCATAAGACTTTGCACACCCATTTTTGGACACTTTCCTTTTTGGTCTGTCTCATAAGATTTTGCACACCCATTTTTGGACATACTTTTCTCCTCTTAAAACCTTACAACACACATTTATTACCCCCCATACACACTTATTATCTCTATAAAGCAATTTTTCTTAATCTTTATATCCAAAAATTGATACAAAGTGTTCCAGGACGGGGGAGTAATAATTAATTTTGCCCGATAAAAAAAAATCTAAACTCTAAACTCCCTGCATTATTTAATGCACCCATATATGGAAAGATCAAGAATTTCTATGTTCATCATCGAAAAATGTGGATGGTCAAATATCTACGGATAATATACTTTTTTATTTTATGGTATTCACATTGCTTACGATAGTTCGCTAAACTGGCAATCTGACATAGCAGAACATGTAAATGCAGTCAGACCCACCACGCTGACAGTTTACGAAAACAAGATCTTAGTGGTATAAAGTTGAAATCAATATTTTAATAACAAATTATCCCAATTCGAGAAAGATTAGAGCATCCACCCACCATTTTTCATTCATTCATCTACACCCCCTCCTCCACGTCATATCTACGTCATTTACTTTTAAATACTTAATTTTTTAAATAAACTCTTACAATGATTCATTTAATCATCCATCCATTCATTCACTATTTATGGGTCCCATCATGACTTCATCCCACTTTATGCATATTATAATTATTAAGAATTATATTATTTTTTAATAGTGATATTATTAATTAAAATATTAAATTAAAATAGTAATTAATTATAATATAATTCCAAGTAAATAAAATTGAGAAAAATCTAAGTAGAATATTAAATTTAAAATTTAAATTACTTGAAAGTTAGAAACCGCAACATTCAATTAAAACATTACAATGAATTAAAACACTACATGATCATTTAGAATTAAACTGGACAAGACTCAAATTGAAGAATACAATATTAAAATTAAAATAGTAATTAAATGATACCATATACTCTACTACTATGTTTGAACACTTAAATGAGACCAAGACATCGCATGCAAAAATTGTTGTCCACTACGTAAAACCCAAAATATTAATCTTAAGGAGTTTATTATATTAAAAATTGTTAAAAAATTTCAATTCACATGCATATTTGAAATTAATCCAAATTTTAAATATAAAAAATTTATAAGTTTAAATATATTAAAAAGCATAAATAAAAATAAAAAATGAAAAATTACTCTCTTATGTCATCACATTTACTTTTTTGCAAAAAATACACTTTCTCTCTCCATCCATTTCATTGAATGGATGACATTCTCTCTCCAATCCAATGAACACCCACAGTGGTGTTAAACACCTTCATCCATCCAATGATTAAACACTCATTGGATGGTACATTGTGGATGCTCTTATAATAACATAAATTTGGGAATTTACAATTTTTTGTTTAACAAAAACTCGCATGAACTCTGAGTCTACTGTGAACTCTGTTTCTATTATATCACCGTTAGTTATAAAAATTAATATGATAATGTGTAAAAACAATTTATATTATGAATAAAAATTATTGCGGTGTAAATTATTTTATTTTTTTAAATAGTGATAATTTATATATATAATAATAATTAATTTTATATATAATAATATTATATATATATATATGATTTATAGGAATGTTACTCTTTTTATTTTGGGATTTTCCATGTGTGGGATGTTACACCTTAGTTTGAGATTTAAAATTCAATCACCTATCCCTAAAAATATTAATTACTCTTACTTAATAATATGATATTGAGTTTTTCCAATAATAATATTATAATGATATATATCACATTATAGTATTATATTTATACATATTTTGTTTGACATAGTATCTAATTATTATATTAATAAATACTTTTATACACAAGTTATATCATATAATTCAGGTGTTTAGTTACTTTACTTAAATATCACCCTTTCTGCTAATTCAGAGTTTCCTATTCCTACGTGGTACAACTCAAAAGCCATGTTTTAATTTTCTAATTTTTAAGAAAATCGGATTTTTTAAAAAAATCATTGGAAGTTATATATTAGTTCTAAAAATAAGGAGAAGTTGCATTTATTTTAAATTTATACTTATCATATATTTTAAAATAATTTAAACTTATCTCATTTTATATTTATTAGTTCTTTTTTTTCTCAAATCCGTTACCACATCTAATCGCTCTCTACATTATTTCTTCCACTTTCACTGCAGATTTCTACCGTTTGCATCTCTGGTCGCTGCTGAATTTGATAAAAGTAAGAACTAATATATAATTGAATTGTCGTTCTTTGTTGGACGACAATTTATATTTTTTTTTGGTTGTTTATATTTGATGGTTATCATATTTTTCTTTTTACGTTTTAATCTGTATATTTTTTTTCTCCTAATCTATTGCTCAATAGTTTTGACTAATCCTACATGGTTAATGCTAATCACAATTACGTGCTCTCTCTAATTATTCAATAATAATTTTTTTTTTCGATTTCAATTATTTTTTTTAAGAATTTTTTTTAATTCGGTTTCAATTGCGTCTTTTTCGTTGTCTTCTTTATTGTTGATGTTTGCAGGTTTCAAATTGCGCTGGAAGATTTATGGTCTTTATTGATAGAAGCAGACCCCAAAATAAGTTTTGATTGGTTTAAATTTTTTGGATATAGATATTTGAATGTCATGCCTTTTAATTTTTTGATTGAAAGAAAAATTCAGATGGTTGTTTGAATCCGTTCATTAAGGTTCTCATTTTAAAATTGAATTTTTCGTTATTTTAGTAACATTGGATTAATCGAATGGATTTCTTGATCCAATTTATTTTATTTTTGGATTGATATTTTTATTTGATATGAATTTTGGTTTATGAGATTTGCTTTCTGGATTTGCTTTATGAATTTTTATTTTTATTTTCTTGACAGGAGATTTGCTTTATGAAATCACAAGTATAAACAATAACAAATAATCTTTCTACAATTTTTTTTTTTACTCAAACTGGGAGTTATTTTATAATAATCTAAGAGAATTAAATATTGTATTTCAATGGTGCTGTTCTAACTTCTAAGCCATTATATTTGAAGAAATAATATATGAACAGGATAATACATATATTAACTGATTCTAAATAGTGAATAAACTGATTATAAGTTTTCTTTATAAATTTATGATAGCTTAATGAATAAATTTATGTATTAAGAACAATTTTTTTGTTTCCATAGCATAATCTGTTCTCATTGAGTTTGACCATATTTAAGGAAAAAATTAAAGATTTATTCTCAATGAGTTTGTTCCCGCATAGTTTTACGCTAGTGTTCTCACTATTCATTAGAATTTAAAATCCTAGATTTCGCATTTGGATTTTCTCAATCCACCAGATCGTAAGAATATCTCTGGGCCGAGTTTAAATTTGAGAGGCATTATTAATTTTGAATCGTAGGCTGAGAATTGGGCTAATGTTGGGTAAGTGAATTTTTGTTGGGCCAAATTTTGGACCTGAATCTATAAACTTAGGTTTTAATTATAAAATGGTATGATGAAAATTTGTATTGAGCTCATTTTCTCCCCTAAAAAACACATATCTAAATTCATTAAAAGAAATAAAAAAGTCCTCAATTTAGTATTTAAACTTCAGATATCTTGTTTATCAATTTTTACAAATCATTTCCTTAGAAATTGACTTTATCAATCGTTTCACATCATCTTATATATTGAAAATAATTTATAATAAGATCACCAACTAATCACCCTTAAATAGGGGTGAAAACGGATCGGATATTTCCCGATCGATCCGGAGCCGTATCCTATCGGTATCGAATTTGGTATAAAAAACTAGTATCCGGACGGATACGGATAGTTGACTTCGGATTCAGAATCGGATTCAAAATACATAATATCCAACCGTATTCGAGTTTTCCCATATTTTATCGGATATTATCCGGATAATAAATTCGGATATCCTAATTTTTTTAATATATTTTATTTTATATTTTATATTAGTATATATATAATAATATAATATTAGTACTTAATACTTATGTAATTTTATTAAGAAAATAGTCGGAAACTAAATAATTCGGCCGCACTTCTTCTCATCTCAGCTTCTTAATTATGAAACCATAAGATCGAGAATTTCTACTTGCTCTTCTCCCTTCTTTATTCTAACATCTCAGTTAGCTGCAGTAGGCTTAAGCCGTGCTTATACTTAGTTAATTCTAATTCCAAATTCATAGTTAATGGCTTGTTGAAAAGTGTGGTGTTGTAGTCTCAACTTGAAAGTTCAGTATAATATTATATATGTCTTCTTAAGCGTTATGTTGTGCTGGAGTGGTGATGGTTACGAAGGATATATCTTTTAGTTTCATATTATTAACAGTAGATATAATTTTTATAATTTGCATTAGAACTTCTATGAAATATTGCATATGTAGTTTTTTTTATGTGTTTCAATCACATTTTAATGATTTTCGTTTGAAATATATTATCCGATTATAATTATTCGAATCCGGCCCGGATTCGTCCGATATCCATCCCTTATCCGTATACCGAATATTCCGAATTCGGCTTTTCCGTATCCGACTCCGAATTCGAGAAAAAAATAAGGTTTAGGATACGGTATAAGCACTATCCATCTCCGTATCCGATCCATTTTCACCCCTACCCTTAAGTTGCATACGTATGGAATGTTTTGTCTTCCTGATGAGAACCCCAATTTGGGAACACGATATATTCATCGTCATGGCTCAGACTAGCATAAGAACTAATAGAAAATACGATAAAATCGACGCCCTGGCTCAGGCCTGCAGGAGAAAGATTGAAAAGCAAGACGCTGCCGAGTTCTGCCGAGAGAGGCCGGGCGACGTGCGCTGGGCGTTGAGGAGTGCGCGCACGGGTGCCGATCGACATGGTCGGGCTGGATGCAAGGCGTGCATCCCGACCCACGAGCTGGTTGATACACGAGACGTGGCTTGACGTGGCAAAATTATTTTTTTCGAGACGAGCGAGTGAGAGCTTTTCGAGACGAACGATGAAGGCTATGAAGACGATTTCTCAAGATCAAGACATGACAAAAATTAATCGTGATAATTGGATATGCCCAATGTGTGTAATTTTTTATTTTGATGTTTTCTTTATTTTTTTCGTGCTTATTTAATTTGTTTGAATATACGATGCATGAGAAATTGTTATTGAAAAATCTCACTTTCGAAAATTTCTAAGTATGCTTTAAAATAATTAATTGACAATTTTATTCCGGATAATAAAATTGAATTAATTTTGACCTCCATAATTTATTTATTTGTGAATTCTTTTGGAGAAATTTCCCCCACGGGACTGCCAAAAGATAGCTTTTTCATGAATAAATTTCCAAAATGATGATTGTGAATTATTATTAGTGGCGACGATGACCCTCCCCACGAGGCTCGTTCAAAGCAAAGTAATAAACATGGCTTGAAAGATAGAAACTATCAATTTGAGGCTCATACATTTTAAGGCCATATTTGATATTTATATTTCATGTCCTTATTTTTTTATTTATAGGGTTTAGGGTTCATGGTTCATGGTAGGTTCAACGTTTAGGGTTTACGCTTCATGGTTTAGGGTTTAGTGACAAACATGACCTTAAAATGTGTATGTCTCGAATTGATAGTTTATATCTTTCATGCTCCGAATTGATATTTTTCTATCTTTCAGGTCTTGAACCGATAGGAAAAATCTTTCAAATCTTACATTCATAGATTTACTATCTTTCATACCCTTAATTGATAAAACTCAAATAAATTATTATTCATATCCCAAAATAATCTCAATATAAGCCAAATCTAACTTATAAACGTAAATATAAAGAGATAAATATGAGTAATTGATAGATCTGGGACTCCGGGACAATCTAGCAATTCCTTCGATATCTTAAGGAATCTTGCGATCTTGCAAATCTTGGAATATTTTTGGGATAAATCCAATCTCAAATCTTTTCCAGTGACCGTTTTCCGTTATTGGGCTTGGGCCAGGCCTGGGGCGATATCTCGAGCTTAGCTCGCCTAGCCCGAATGCACGTATCCTTAAGTACAAAACCCTAGTTGGCATCACTTCCATAGAACATTAATGTAATGCATGTATTGCGAGTGCGGCGAACTGCAAGGAAAAGCTGTGTAATATTATAATTGTATCTCTTATACTACTATTACATTATAAAAAAATATGGGTGTGACCCCTAATTATTGCAATTTATTTTTACTCTCAATGCTCTGATTTAAGTGATTCTGACAATTATTTCAATTCACATTATGGGCAGGCAGGTGTGCAATATAATTGGTATATAGATCTAATTGACGATTGGTCCTAAACCCTCGATTATATATTGAATGGAAATTAATTTACTCACTTTTTTCTCCAAATATAATTTGCTCAGTAATTCCAAATTTTAATTGGAAATGCTAAACATCATCTTCCTTTAAGTAGCTAGATTAAATTTGAAAAAAATATTATCTAAAAGATTATTGAATACTTATTTTTTTTTTTTTTTTTTTTAAAATAAAGAAGTCTCTCAAGATGCACACAAATTAGAATTTTGCTCTATAATATCTTGTAAATGATAAGAGAGAGATAAATATAAGAGTAGGTCTAGTGTGAAAATTTTCATGTATGAAAATCTATAAAATTGTCCTAAATCAAACATCTAAACCCTAAACACTAAATAATGAACCATAAATTATGACCTATTCGGGTCGGGTGAACCATGAACCACTTTTGGTAGGAAAGTAAGCAATTAACCATTTAATTTTTATCTTCAGATGAAAATTTTAATACAAGACTTTGTCTTCAATTTTGTCTTGTACGAAAATTTTAATACAAGACTTTATCTAAATATAATGGTAAGCAACGTACAATTTACAATTACTTCATATATATAAAGGTCTTTTCTCTGTGTGTGTGGTTTTATAACTCTTTCATTATTATTATTATTTTTTTGACAGGAACTCTTTAATAATCTTAATTGTGTATAAATTTTAATTGTGCACATTTAGTAATTTTATTTCCTATTTCGTGAAAACTTATTTTTAGATCACCGAACTTGTACCACGTGCTAGTAGGAATAGTTGTTTACAGTACATTGAAATAACTCATGTGGAAAATTAATTTGGCAGAAGTTGATTGCATTTGCATGATGCATATGTTGGCTTAGGCAATTATACCCTAACTTCTCCAGCATCGCACATAATTAAGCTCGGGTTCACCTCTTACCCACGTGGCCAACCAGTTGTACGCCACGTTTCCAGAAGTTGTACGGCTCAATTTAAAGGAGTTTGCAATCGGCACTAAAATATGAAAAGTAATTTTATGATGCGGGTAAATTTTATAAATATATTTTTAATTTTTTTTAAAGTTAATTTTATGTAAAATAATTTTATCGTGCAATTTACAATTCACAGTTAAGGTATGTTTGGTTCAAATTTTTAAATGAAAATATTAATAAGAATTATAAAATAGTAATTGCAATGAAAATAATAAATACACGGTCAAATGGGGACCAAAAATAATTGTTGCTTGAAAATTACTGAAATGATTGTAGAGAAATTCTTATTGGACTGGAGGTTAATTAATCAAATGAGGAAATAATTAAAATAATTCTTCTTCTTCTCATTACCTTAATTATAAGTATGATGAACGTAATTTTATACTCGATAATTATCAAAATTAGTTCATGCTTACGCTATTGAATAATTTTGAACCAAATATATGCTCTTATTAAAATTTAATAAAATAATTAAACTAATAAACTAATTAATACTACAATTTACTATTTTAGTGTAACAATTAATATTACTTGGAATACACATAAATTGCAAAAAAGTAGTGCAACAAACCAGTTTACATAATATTTCACCTTTTCTTTTAAACTTTTGAAATTATGGAACTTTTTTATTTTTAAATTACATGGAGTGGTACGTTAACAAAATTAATACTACTATTATACATGGATTCGTTCCTTGAGAAAAGATGGGGTTCTAATATCACATGCATTGGCAACACATGACTATTGTTAGGTGGCTAAGATATAATATAATATGGGAAAAGAGATTTAATGAATTTACCAACTTTTAAAATTTTAATCTTGGGGTAATTACACAAGCACGTACACTTGCTGGTCTATAATGAATTCTAACTCTAGACTTCAACTTTTGATATATCAAGTGTTTAAGGGCATATATAGTATAGAATAATTTTTCGATGTGAAGAATTTAATATTCCTTAATTATTATGTTGAGTACTACCACTTACAAATATAAGTATCGTACGCACGTAGCTAACATTTGGGGTTTTTTTTCTTCATATTTTTTATATCGTATTCTACTTCACTAATGCTTAATTGCGTATGTATCTATAATTCTATATATATTGATAAATGATATACTCCATATCACATATATGACACATATTAATGAACATACAATTATTTGATCTTGCGAGTTTGATCATATATTTGTCTTTTATTTTATGCACTAAGGTTAACCAGAATTAAAAAAATCCTCTAAAAAACGATCAACTGTTCACAGATTTGATTTGGAAAAAAACAATTCATTTTCAGTAGCACATGGTGATATAAATGCAAAAAAAAAAAAAAAAAGGATATATAATAAAATAAGGGTAGAAAAAACAAAATATGATACATATATCTCGTAATATTTTAGTAAATTAATAAGATTGCCACAGAGCTGTGGGCACGAATGAACTGTGAACACATATGTGAAGACTGTTGTATGTATATCTTGAAAATTAAAATTAGTCCATTCATTTGTGGGCGCAAAAATTAAATGTGCCTCCTAAGTTTTATGGTTGTTTATCAAACTAAACATCGTCGGGCCTCGCTAAGATGATATAAATTCCTTGTCTTTTGCTAGGTTGCACATACACTGGTACGGCAATACGGGTACGATACAGTGCGGGTACTGAGATACAAATTTTTTAAAATAATTGGGAATGATACGGCCTGGGTACGATTATAATTTTCCAAATTATTTTATATTTTTATTATATATTTAAATATTTTCATAATTTTTTTATAAAAAAATATGTGTTTTTGTAACTTATGCAATTTTTTAACACCTAAACAAATATAAAATCAAACTGAGATGAACATTATAATAAAATATGTGAACGACTAAAAGTTTGACAGTGGTGTGACCATGTGAGCAATAGAGAATCAATATTTTTTTACTGTTTGTGGGCTAATTTGAATTAATTTAATATAAAATAAATTTATTTCAAGGTAAAAAATAAAATAAATTGTACAAATTTGACCTCACGTGTACCCTATCCTTGTCCGACAAGCCGATCAGTCATGTCCGACACGATATCTAAAATTATTATTAATATTTTTAATTGAGACAGGCCACGTGGTGTATTGGGTGTGTATATCACCCGTATCCGCTTACCCAGTTACCCACGAAGTATCCGACATTGCATTTTTCAAAAAATCGAGTACCCATGCATCCTAGGTCTTTTGTTTCTAAATTAATTAATGTTAATCAACTCTTATATATGGTGGGTAAATAGAAGGACATATATATGTTTGAGGCCGTCTTTTGTGCACCAACTTATACCGTGCAATTGCATACATAGATGAAATTTAACATCTATTTTGATTTAAATGTGATACTAATTTTAATTAAAATGTGTAGCCTAATATAATTGAAATGTAACAATAAATTTAATTTAAAAACGTAAAATGAAATGTTACACTAATTTGGACTGAAAACGTGACATTCACTTTAAACGAAACGTGGCGATTTCACAGATTTAAAATTATTGCACAAGATGCATATGAAACTTGGCGTATATGTTTATGGCTAATCATGGCTAATCGAGATCAATACACATCAAGATACATATTTTAAGCTAATATAAAATTTGAATGTGGTCTTACGCATTATGTTTCGTGCCATGTAGAGAAAAAAAAGGAAGATTTACTGATAAATACATTTCAAAATTACAATTTACTAATAGATATAAAATGATTACATATACATAGATATATTTACATTTTTGTGTGCAATTTAAACCGTATATACAATTAATTTTATTTATATTTATTAATAATTTGCATAAAAATTTGTAACTATGAGTAAGGTTACCAAATACTATGTCCGACGCGCGAATTGTCTTATCGACAGCCGACACATCCGAAAAGAATGGGATATTGTCTAAACGGTTATTAAGGTTTACTTTATCTTAATTTAATCATTTATTAATTTAATCATTTATCATTAATATTTCTTTTAATTAAGAGTAGGTTTCCAGTGAAATTTATTTATAATATATAATTTATATCATTATATTTATAAACTAATATCATAAAATTTATCAATTGATACAACTATACTTGTATACTGAGATCATAACATATAGATGCTATATGTATTAGTTTATAAGAGTATTGATATCAATTTATAGTGTATTAATGATATCAATTTCATATTTTGAATAAGTTTTGTATTTAATTAATTAGCTATTCACGATATCCACGGAGTTGTCATTATTCGATTTAAAGTTATAATAATATTATATTACAAATACATAAATTCAATTGATTATAGTGCACAATTAAAATGACCAAGGCAGTCTTTAGCTAGACATGTATATATATATATATATAACATATATATGAAAATGTCAATGCCCCTAGTTGATGGAATATTGCATATGAAAATGTCAATGCCCCTAGTTGATGGACTCATGAGAGATGTTAAGTTTGATCACAAGCCAAAAAGTGTTGAAAAGGTGAAGGAAACTCACATGTTTCCCTCTCTCTGTAGTATATATCATCAGTGATAAATTGGGAAACACACTAATTAATCACCGTATGTATGCATTCTGTGGCAAGACTTTCGTGACACTATGCTGTCCAAATTTGCTGTCTTTCTAGTTCCTTCATCATCATCAACTTCTTCTTATAATTGCATGTCTTATTCTTGCCCTCCGGCTTTACTTTTTGTGACAATCCTGCAGGCCCTAATTAATTAACAAGTATTTATACATGATATGATTGATCGGCTATTCAATAGCTCAGCATGAAACCCTAAATAGTCATGTCTACAAGAGAGGTCGCCCAGAAGGCTAAAACACACCGTCCACCAGCAGAGTCCCACAAAGCAAAATTTTGTATAGATTAACCCTTTTCAGAAATTGATCGTACCTTGAGACTGGGGCGGACGCAGGAATGTAGTCCAGCCAGGACAAAAAAGAACCGATAAAAAGATATAAAATAAAAAAAAAAAATAATTTGGTACTCCAATTAATAGTTTGAATTACAACCGACTATGACAATTTGCTAAATTAGCATTCTTTCATTCATTACCGTGCCTAATTTTTACACTACTAATTTTTATAGTGTTAAAAGTATTTATTAAATATTAAATTTTTTGAGGGGTATATGTGATATTTCACACCAAAAATTGAGGTGGGGCAATTGTCCCACCTTGCCTCTAAGTGCATCCGCCAACGCCTTGGGAGTTAGCAGTCTACATATATATCATATGTATACGTGTTAAAAATATGTTAAAAAAAAAGATAATCTTATACTCTTTCGTCGTTGTTTTTAGATTTTAAATTCGACTTTTTTTTTCGTGACGAACGAGCGAGTTGTTTATTAGTATATAAAATGATAAAGTGACTTTTAAAGAGGTGTAGGATAGATGAGGTGTATAACTATCATACCCCACCTTAAAAATCTCTTTATCATTTCAAATACTAATAAACAACTCGCTCGCTAAAACACGATCCAAACAGTAAATCGGCAATCTAAAACAGGACGGAGGGAGTATATAAAAATAAGTTTTCTCGTGCAAATAAATTATTATTTATTTACATTTTATGTGTATTTCTATATAAAAACATTTTTTTTCTTCGATATTAGTTGTTTAATTACTAAAGCTAGAATTTTTACACAGGCCAACTCCTTGAAAAAAGGAATGCATGATGAAATACATCAAATGAAACATAGAAATCCAACTGCATCATATATTTAAATGACTTATGAAACATTGAAATCAAACTGCATCATATATTTAAATGACTTTCCAATTAGTTACCATTTAGGTGTTATTTCCGCCCAACAAAAGTCATCAAACGAATGTGAAATGATATCACATGTTCTATAATTGGGTTTCACTTTATATTTCATAATATGGATATATGGATGGATGATATGTGGAATAATAAAAAATATCCAATGAATTCCATATTCTAGGGCACAGTGAAACACCAATAAAATACGAAAAATGGAATCAAACCGAACGAATGTTCGCTTTGAACGTTTACGAACAAAGTAATATCACATTTACCAGAATTAAGGAAGATGTTGTTCATCCCCAAAATTAATTAGTCGAGTAAAAAAAAAAAAGTTAACAAAAAAAAAACATAAATTCATCCCTCTAATTTCATTACCGTCCAATATTAAAACATGTTTTTTTTTACTAATTATTGACTTAATTAATTAGGCATATATAGAAGTAGTCATGAATTGCTAAATCGAACCTTCTGGCGTATAGATTGATGGAACTATACTATATAGCTAGGTATATATTACATGCACGTACATGAATTTGATTTTTAGACACAAAGAAAACACACAAGGTTAATTGTAGGATGCAAAATTTATCCCACATTATTAATGGAAAAGTTGGCATGAACAATATTTTCATTCGTAGCACTAAATCTAGACCATTTAAGGTTTTTAAATTTTATTGTGGGGCTGATATATTAGCAACATTCAACAATTTCCCTTTCTTTGGCCATGGATTTAATGTGGTGCTTTCCATTTATTTAATGTTCTTAACTGAAGTCGCCATCTCTACCGTCGGCCTAATAAATATGTCCATAATTGTAACATTGATCACCATTAATTAATTTTATATATATTTCCTGAGAAGTATAAAATATTTCTCAGGTAATCAATCAAGCAGCTAATTGGACAATTGTAAATGATCAACTCTTTCATTTATATATTAAGTATAAATTACTAAAATATATATATTGAATAAATAATAGATGAACAAATATATGAAAGTGAGAAGTTCATTAAGGAACATTTACTAATATAAAGTTACAGTTGTTAATTATAAGGAAAGAGAGATGAGGGTGAAAAATAAAAGAAAGAGGAAAAAACAGCAGAGTGATCCAACTTTTTGGAACCCTAAATAGAAGATTAGTTTCTGAAATTAGTTAATTTCAGATACTAATAATCCTCCTATTTCTGCACCTAATAAATATTATATATCTCCATGCAATTAATTTGCAACTAATTAAACTAATTAAGAAACACAAATTTAAAATATTGGTGGGAGTTCCATCCCTCCTTCAACTTGAGTTGCACTTTCATCCAACAACCACTTCTCAAGAAATGACAATGGAGGATGATCATTCTCGATTTTCGCGCCATGATCATTAATCAATCCACTGCTTTCAGACCCCTTTTGGCTTGAATCACAAGATGATTTCTCAAAATTGCCCATGCTAGCCAAACTATGATCATGATCATGATGATCATAATTCAACATGTTTTCCAAATCATGATGATCATGATGATGATCATGATCATTTTGTACACCATTAGTAACATCATGACCAATTTTATGTGGCATGTAACACTCTTGAATTTTCCCAAAATCTCCGTAAAATTCTTCGCGATTTCCATTGGAATGATGAGTGTTGGATTGGAGAGGGGATGATGATCTCATCCATCCTTCTAAAAGCCTTGATATGTTCTCTGCACTCGAAGCGTACACCGATGAATTTTCGGGGGCCGTTTGGCTCGGTTTATTGTCGAAAACCGATCTTTCACCGTAGCTTTTCGACATGAATTGGCGGTAAGAGGATTCGGACCCCATTTGAGGCTGATCCAAGCCTGATTGGAATTTTTTCAGCTTTTTTTTCAAGTGTGTGTTCCAATAATTCTTGATGTCATTGTCCGTTCTTTGTGGTAGGTATGTTGCTATAGCAGCCCATCTATTCAAATTATAAAAAAAAATTATCAAGATAATTAATCATGCAATATTTATTGAATTTAATTAATTTTTGATAAATTTGTGAAAATAATTAATTACTTACTTGTTGCCTAATAAAGCTTGGAGATGGATTATCATCTCTTCTTCATGTGGGGTGAAATTTCCCCTCTTGATCCCTGGTCTAAGGTAATTAGTCCACCTCAGCCTGCAACTCTTGCTGCACCTCATCAACCCTAAATTGCCAAAAAAAAAAAAAAAAAAAAATTGATCAATAAAAACGGAAGAATTATGCAAAAACATAAAGGTATTAGTTAGCATGGGTACCAGTATTAGTAGGCACTGCCCTCCAATTCCCGGGACCATGTTCTTGAATATACGACACCAAAATGATATCTTCTTCGGGCGTCCATGGGCCTTTCTTGATTCCAACTTTATCACAACACGGAGGCCTTCCCATTTTTCTTCGTATATATTTTGATGATTTTTGTATAGTTGTTATTAGGGGGTGAAATTCTACAACAACATGGATATGAGTGAAGTAGTAGTTTTGAAAGAGAAGGAGGTACTATGTAATATATTTATATGTGATGAAATAGATGCCAAGAAAAAAGGGGCATTTGATTATTACTACACTTGGGCATTGCTATATATATATATATATATATATTGTGTACCAATTTAAATTTAAGAAAAAAAGTCAATATAGCTAGAGTATAGCTACCCTGAATAAATCATAAGAAAAAGTTTTTGGTGTTATGGGATCACGTGGTGGCACGGCAACTCTTTTATTTTATGTTGACCTAATTTTTAAAACTTTGCATGTGCTGTTAATTTTGCAGCTTGATTATTGTGTCCATCATTGATGAACATTTAATTACCTTTTTTCTAGCAAAAATTGGACTACTTACTTTTTTTTTTGGAAGCCCAAACAGGCCCCCCCATAACCCACCCCCTAGATATATAGATAGATAGATCGACCTGCAATCTATCATAGTATCTAGTGTTGACTGTATCGGTATATTATGGCAGTTAATTACGGTTGTTGAAAATGGAATAGTTTTTTTTAGAAAGAAACTCATGTTAAGCCCATTATTCCATCACAAATTTGGGCCCTAACTAAGCAGTGATAAATGTAGAAAGAGATTAAACCACTAACTGTGTTTAGTACTATGCTTTATTACTTTTTTTTTTAACAACTATGCTTTAGTACTTGCATGAGTAGAAAAATGATTTGTTGTACACGTCTCACTAGTTCTGTTTAGAGTAATGATTTTTGAGGATTTAATGACATATTTATATCTTTATTATAATCGTATACATTCGTAGGATTTTTTTTTTGAAAGCATTAGTAGGATTTGTTAAGGGTTGGCATGTTGGTATAGACTTGAGATTCATAGGTGTCTTCCTCTCTAAATTTTAAGTTCGAACCTTCTAAAGTGTGATCATTTCAAGATGAGTCAGTTCATATAGAGTTCAGTTATAACTTAAAGTGAGATCCTTATTAGTAGACGATGAGTTATGGTCCCCCAAATTAGTCGATCCTTAGTCCGGATACTAAGTTATTAAAAAAAAAATTGTTAAGTGAAATAAATACAAGGATGGACCAGTTCATTGTTGTCGTCTCATTGTAATTCGGGTACTTCTCATACCATTTTATCTATGAAATCTCTTTTCTGTTAAAAAATTAAGGATGTACTAGTTCATACAGAGTTTAACTATGACTTAAAGTGGGATTCCGCTAGTGGATAGTGGGTTCTGATCCCCGTTTTAGTCGATTTTTGGGCCGAATATCGAATTATAAAAAAAGAAATTTGTTGAGTGAACTAAATTAATCTAGCGTAAATTTAATGCAGCTATAATTGTTATATAAAGATTTAGATTATTCGCGAACATGATATTAGGTATTTAGATACTCGATTAATGTTTGTTAACTCTTGCACACAAATTAAGAGTGCCCATCGTTACTGATGAATTAATTAGTAGCTACCAAATTAAAGTAGTTTGATGACTTGGACGTTAATTACAATTTCAGTTTTGACCTTTTGAATTTACATTCAGACATTATATTATTTCTTATTCATGCCGTGGGACACTAAGAGCGTGTTTTGAAACACTTAAAACAACTTCTATAAGCACTTATTTTCAAAGCTCCCTCTCACAACTTTTAAAAATAAGTGTTTCTTAAAGTTGTTTTAAGTGTTTCAAAATACACCATAAACTAATTAAATACTGATTAATTAATTATTATCTCAATGAATCGTCACGTTGAAAATAAGCATAGATACCAAATCAAAATTTCGATTTAGTATTCATTACATGCCAAATTTTTTAAATCAATCACATACCAAATTTTGGATACGGAAGGATTTTCACAAATAGTTTATATATTTTTTTTAAAGGCAATCAATTACAATAGTTTCCTAATATAATTAATTAAAATAATTCCTTCTACTATCGGACACATGGTAGCATCATTTCATCTCGCTATAGACCGGAACCGCAATCATCACAAGAGGAAAACCACCCGAAACAGCAACTCGGAACCGCAACCGCACCGCAATCGAAATCGCAACCCAACAACAGGGGGACCACCAACCCACAAGAGAGGGACCACCACAAGAGGGAATAACATTCCCTCTCCGTGTTTCGAACCCTGGATCTCAAGATCTCAGGTGGTGGGGCTCTAACCACTTGAGCTATCCACACTTGACCAAATAGTTTATACTCCCTCCGTCCACCAAAATTGTGCTCATTTCGTTTTGACATGTTGTACAGAAAGGTAAATTTAGTCCATTTATGAATAACGTGTTGATTGTGAGTATAGTATAATGATAACTTGAGTTATTAAGTGATTGTTGAACGATGAATATAAAAAAAATTGTGTCTATAAATGTACTCAATTTACCTTTCCGTACAACATGTCAAAACGAAATGAGCACAGTTTTGGTGGACGGAGAAAGTAGTTAATTAAAGGCTAAATAATCAAATCTAAGTACATACTTTTGATTTTTCATTAAATTTAGCACATATTTTTTCATCTCTCCAAATTTAGCACATACTTTCACTTTATATTTAAAAACATCCCAAGTCATTATTTTCGGTAAAATTCGTCTGATGTGGTCAAGGAGTTCACCTATCTTATTAATGTGTAAATATTAAAATAAAAAAAATAAAAACTACCACCGCCTAAAATTAAAAAATAATGAGTCGAGATGTTTTTTATATTCCGTGTTTTCTAATTTTAAGTGGTAATATGCTTATTTTTTTATATTTTAATATTTACATGTCAGCAAGAGAGGTGACCTCCGACAAACACATCAGCCGGCCTTACCGGAAATGGTGACTCTAGATATTTTTAAGTATTAAATTAAAGTATGTGCTAAATTTGGAGAGAGAAAAATGTATGTGCAAAAATTGATGAAAATTTTAAAGTATGGGCTAGATTTAATTATTTGGCCTTAATCAGACGTTTATTTTATGAGGGATAATATCTATACATATCTAATAACAAAATGTTGGGCCAAAAAATTGTTATAATTTTTTATTAAAATTTTAAACATCTTAACAAATTTGTTGTAGCTCAAATGGTATGAAAATTATTTTTTATCTTCTTTGTATGCAATAGTACAAGGTTCAATTCCCCACATCGACCAAACATATATATTAATTAGTTTTTTAATATTTTCTAAATTATTAATATTATTTTTTGAATTTTTGAACTAGCTATATCTATTTATACATATATAATAACAAAATATTATACCAAAAAAGAAAAAAAAATCAACAAAAAAATTATTTCAAAATTTTGAACTAAATATATTTATACATATATAATAACAAAATATTATACCAAAAAAGAAAAAAATTCAATAAAAAATTATTACAAATTATCATAAAATTTTAAAAGTGGCACATTTATGATTAATAATATAAAATGTTATATTTTGTAGTTGATATAGATATATTTAAAAAAAAATCAGTTACTCCTTTCATCTTTTTTAAATTGCTCACTTGATTTTGACACGGGTTTTGATGAGGAAATTCTTTATTAATATTTGAAGGTAATAAAATAACTTTTTAATAAGGGTATTTTTGTCAATTTTAATAAGATAAAAAATAAGTTAATTTTGTATAATCTCCGTCCCATTCTTTAAGAGTTTCTGACTGTTCATAAGGATTTATTGGAATAGTAATAAAGTGATAAAATAGAAAGAGTTGTTATTAGTATTTTATGTGATAAAGTGATGGGTAGTTGGGAGTATAATGAGTTGTTTATTAGTATTTTATGTGATAAAGTAGAAAGAATTGTTTATTAGTATTTTAAAAAATTTCTCTTAAAGATTGAGAGAAAAAAATGGCAAGTTTCTCTTAAAGAATAGAATAGGACGGAGGAAGTATGTAATTATTAGTGACATGTGATGTAATTTAGTGATGTTTGTAAGGGGTAACATGAACTGTATAGTTACTTTATTGCTATTTTAAACATGTGATAAAAGATGAATTTTTTGGATTTTGAGCAATCTAAAAAAGACGAGAAGTATTGTATATATGAAAATGTATCATTTATATACTTATTTGTACGATAATATTACATGATATTTGATTTAAATTGATTGGTCCAATTACCATAAATTATTTGCATGAGCTATTGACTTTAAACTTAAATTGTTAATTGAATACTTTTTAATTAAACTATTAGTTGATGTTATTAGTTGAATTATAAAATTAAACTAGGTTGGTTGTGATAAAGTTCATTTGTTTACTGTATGATTTTTTTTATAGGATATAATATTTAAACTGATTAGTCCAATCATGGGGATCCAACAAACTTTCATGACGTGGCACAAAAATAAATAATATAACAAGTAGATTTTCCTGTGAACCCGGGTTCTATTTTTTTAGTGTCACGATTATTCATATACAATAATACACTATTACTATCTTAAAAAATATTTGATTTTTTAAATAGTGATGGTGCATATACATAACAGATCTACAAATTTTTTTAGATGAAATATTTGCATGATTAAATTATTATAACACTTTAAAAAACTCATTTAAGTCATTATATACATATAATATAAGCATTACTCCTAATAATTATAATATATATAACATATACTTAAAAAAATATGGGGCACTTGATCCCAACATAGGACATGTAGGTCCATCATTGAGTGATTTTTTTAAAAAGTGAAATTTTTTGTATATAACAGTGATAATTTTTACATAACAGTGATATTGTTCATGTGTGAAACTGGTTCACGTGAATGAATATTATTGATTTCAAATCTATAGCAGTCGACATTCATTCACTATTATATTAACTAACATAATAAATAAAAAGTAAATCTTATTCTTAAATCATTAAATACGTGGGCAATCTTATTAATATTGATCATAAATAAATATAACTATAGCCTATAATTCCAATAGTCGGTAAAGAGAGGTCCAGCTGGAAATTAACCAGCCATACAATCATATTTGTGGACCTTCATAGATCTGAAGTTCAATGTTTAAACTTTAAACTCGATCCTAATTTAAGAAAAGAACTCGCTACCTCATAAAAGAGAACTTCTCTAAAATCAATCAGTATGATTTCTCGAGTTCTCAGCTAGTTTCCGTAAAACAGATATATTAACATATTTGTATAAAAAGCTCCTCTTTCTCGACATGCTTATGAATTTGCATAGTTTGGAGTATCTGGAAAAGTAGGAACAAATTAAACTTTAAAAAAAAATTATTCAATAAGAAAAAAACCGTAAAGGAGGTTAAAGGTCGATTTTAGAGTTGAAATTCGATTAAATATAGCTCTTTTTGTAATCTATCTTTTAAAGAATGACTGTTTTTTTTAGATTTATAGAAAAACTTCGAAAAGACACACTATACATTTTGTACTAGGCATTTCTTGTACCTATTAATTCATTTTAATAAATACCTTTTACCGATTTAAAAAAAAAATAGACCAAAGCCCAGGTGAGACATATACATATATATTAGACAAAATGTCATTTACTATTACATACGATTCATGTGTTCTTTAAACCTCAACTCAATTATATTTTATATCATATTTAAAGGAAAACATGATTTAATTAATAATAAATTAAAGTTTCACATCATGTATGGCATAACCACACACAAACATTTCTCATATTGAGAAGGTTTGAAGTTTAGATCGATATATATTGTTTCGATGAAACATCTTCTCATGGGTCAAAATTTAAAAAAATACACATATATATGCTCAACATTTCCGCCCTTTATAATGATGGACAAGTATTTCTATAGGTACGAGACCTTTTGAGGAAGTCCCAAAGGCAAATTTATTCCGGCACGACCCAAAACAGATAATATCATACTAATACTAAGATTAAAGTCCATTCAGAGCCCAACAAATAAGTATTAAAACTATGGTCTCAAACAAAGTAATGTGGAAGAATTCCCCAATTTCAAACTGAAGAAAGACGGTGAACAACAACTGTACGAGAATGACCTAAATAAAGCGGGTCGTTTGTGACGAGTTTTAGTGAAAAGACAAGATCTCTGTTGATTAGGTGAGTTGACCTAAATAGAGCGGATGATTGAGGGGTAGGTTCGTTGATCTTTGGTTGAAGGGGAGATTTTTTTATGTCAAATAATATCCCTCATCTAATTATTTTGGGAGGATTACTGGAGTTATAAGAAGAATTATCAAATGTCGTTATTAAAAATGAGGTCTTTTAGGGGAAGCCCAAAAACAAATTGAGTAAAAAAGGTGACAAAATCATACCAATATGGAGATTGAGGTTTCAGGGCCAACAAATACTGATAAAGTTAATAAAATATTAAAGGTACAACTTCTATTTTATTTTTTTATCCTATTACAATCAGTACTAGTTAGGTCTATTTGTTTGCTTAACAAAATGGGATAAAAAATAATTTTCTACAATTTTTCTCTCAAGCCCGAAAGCCTGTACTTCTTTTTCTCATTTTGACTGAATTATCATAATGTGCGAGAATTATTTCAAGATACATGCATCTTAACAAAAACTATTTTCATCAACAAGAAATATCCCTTCAATTACATCTTAACAAACATTTCAAAAAATCAAATATATCATACATTCCATGAAATAAAATATATCAAATTGATTTCATATTTATTTAAACAAACATGCTCCTAATAGGCTAATACCACTAATTAAATTTGAGAGGAATTGGTATGATATTTGTATCGAATTTGGATCAATGTAAAAATTTGACAATTTTTCTGGAATCTTTATTGAAATTCTTATTATTTTATTTTAATTCACAAGGAAGATTAGAGTGGACTTTTATTTTTCACTATTACCGACTACCGAAGACAAGTCACATTTTGATGATGTTTTTAATAAGCTGTGAATGAATGCTCAGATCACTTGTAAATGACTGAGATCCTGTGTAGTAGCTTCCTGTTAATGTTAATATGTTATAAGCATCAACATCATTAGAGTATGGTCAACAGGTAAACATGGTATACATACAAATAACATGTTTAAAATTGTTCCCTTGTTTTCATTTCATTGGGCAAAAAAACTCGAATGCTCTGTTCCAACATATTGTCTCCAAGTTGCAGATAATTCAACTGAAGTATATGTCCGTGTTGTGTCTATCTTTATGAATAAGACTTGCTGTATTTTCGTAAATCTAAGAGTATACCTAGTGAATAAAGATAGTGAATAAAGATTGAATTTGTTCATGGTTATAATTCGTGTATAAAGATAGTGAATTTCCCATGATATCATCAATCTATGACTTGCACGAAGCACAATTCTCCTGTTTTCTGATTTATTAACACTTCTGGTATTTCAGTGAAGGGTGCAATATTGCCACTCGGATATTTGCTAAATACACCCACTTTACAACTATATGTGATGATACAAGGTCTTAAAAAAGTTGTACATATGGGTGTATTGAGCGAAAATTCGAGTGTGAAAAGCAACACTCTTCTGTGAATGTACATTTGCAGAAGCAAGACTAATGTTTTACTGGTGATTTTGCAGGGAGATAATGTTCCCCATTCTACGACGAGACCTGTCACTTTAGCCTATATCGGAAAGATACTGCTTGCGTTTCTTATGCTATTTGTCCTGGGCTCTGCGTTCACATTGCTTCTGGAAAACCTTCCACGATTGATCTTATATATCAACGAAACAGAGTATGATCCGGATTTTTAACTTTTCTTTTCCAAATAATTTATGATTTTTGGAATCATTTAATTGCATTGGTTACTGGTCTGTAATTGTATATTGTATTTTAAATATGCAACTTATTTTGCAGGGCATTGTAAGGCTAGCAGGGTTCTAACAATGGCATTGAATTTGACACAGTAATATAACTTGTTGTTTTCCAGATTTCATCTGTACCTGTTGGAGTTCAATTCACATAAATATAAAAAGTCCTACTTTTTGGATTGGGTAAAACCGTAGAACCCTTACCTGTGTTTTTATCTTATACATGAGACGGAATTTCATCGATACAAGATCACACAAAGTATATAAACTGGGATGCAACAAAACTTGTATGGAAATTTAAGAGGGTAAAACCGTAGAACGCACATTCTTATCAAGCTGCAACCAGGCAAGGACTACTATTTGTAGGTTGATGTTTCTGTGATTATATCAAGTTCTTGTTTGTTACTAATTTGGTATTTTCCTAGACTTAATATATCAATCTGGTAGCATTTGTTATCATGACAATGAGAATAATCCAATGAAAAATATGGTGGTTGATTGGAAAACACCGAGCATTTCTTTATACAAAAAAGAAAAGAAAAACCTCACATTTAATACAAATCAAACAATACTGAACATTTAAATCATATCTATAGACGATGTTAACACAGCACCTTTGGGAGCAAATATTCTAACAGGCGCTAGACGGCCATAGACTGAGGCATAACGCCAAGCCGGGGCACAGTTGCCTGGGGAGACTTTAGGAACACGGTTGCCAGCAGATGTGAAGGCAGCGGTGGTGATGGCCGTGACCACAATATTGCAGTTTGCCTGCTGGTTGCCATGGCTGAATCTCTGATAGAAATAGAGTTACATATATTGCAGTTCGCCTGCTGGTTGCCATGGCCGAATCTCTGATGGAAAATAAAATTGTAATTGTAATTCAAAATCTGTATATGGGAGTGTACATACTATTTTGTTCCAAGTCTTATCAGAATATAGTGTAAAGAAGCAATTAATCTTAATGAATGCCTAAACAAGTGAACAAACATCCAATTTCAAAGAGGAAACACTGAATACAACTCCCTCCGTACTGCTAAAATATGCTTCCTTTCTCCTTTCGTGTGACCCAAAAATTCACTAACTATTTTCCAATCGACGAAAATGAGACTATTTAACACTTATTTTTAACAAAATTTCAATGAAAAAATTAATTTTTGTGTCATCTTGTGTAAAGGTAAATAGGAAGGATGTAGCAAAAAGTTCCAATTTCAGTAACATTTAATATGTCTTCTTAATCTGTGTGAAACTTTGGTCAAATCTATCTTAGTGGTATGGACGGAGTAATAATTGCATACCTCATTTCAATCATATACTCCGGAAACTGCCTTCTTCAAATTGGCCCTGGCCTCTGGTCAGGAATTGTCTCCGACTCGTTTCTTGTATATTTAGCTTTGTCACAGTTGCATCTGCTTCATCCTTCTTACATCTACGTTTTACATTCCAGATAATTCAAACGTTAATATCATCAAAGGAGATGGAAAATTAGTATTACTACTAGTTTAAAGAAACAACAATGTACAAAACAGGATCAAAAGAAGTTGGACCTTCAAAGTTGCCTCACGCTTCAGCTTTTTACTCCTAATCCTACACTCATTCAGCGGCCCTTTACTGCTACCAATATCCTGCAGTGGATGATAGTTCACTGAAGCTAGCTCTTCCTTAGCTGCTTGAAGCTTTCTTTTCTCTACTCGCTGTAATGGAACATATTAAAAAATGTGAATATTCTGCACCCATTTTAAACACTACAGTTTTATATTTAAAGTAGCTTACAAGCGTCTTATCAAACCCCACAATCTGTTGCTTGCAAAGGTTAAGCTCCATCCCAAGAGAATTGATCCTAAAGTCAATAGGTACATTGTTTTGCTGAACCATCTCTCTTTGTCTACCCCGAATAATCTCTGGCTGCCAAACATTCACTGCGACAGAAGCTTGCCTGACAACATAATAAGTAAAAAATTAGCAACATTTCACTTTTATGGTGAGGATAGTTTAAAACTTAAATATAATTCAAAGGAAAAAGAACAAGAGTTTACAAGCAAGAGAAAACCACACCAAGTGCAAGGTACTTAAAAGGCCTTAAGCAAATTCAATCCACAAGTGTTGGGACTTGCATCTATCAGAAATGCTTTTTAAATGAAATCCAAAACATAGTTTTACACAAGCATCATAACATATTGTTAATTGTTCTGGTTATTTAGAATAATCTATATATCAAGTGATGAGTTCTCTTTCATTCTCATAACATTTTGGTGAAATATCATTTCCAGACTTGGCTATAATTGCCTCCTAGTCCTGTCAGCAAATTGAGTCTCAAACAGCTATATCATATCAACATTTTCTCCAAAAAGCATAAAAAGGAAACAAAAATCGCATCTAAGATCTTATTATTTGCCCAAAAAGAGCACACCTGATCCTACGTAGATTCAGCAACTCAGCAACAGCCCTGTTCATCTTCTCTTTCTCCTCTGAGGACTGAATGCCTATCTCCTGAATTTTCCTCAAACGCTCAGCTATTTCACTCTCGATTCTCAGAACAGCTCTTCTGTGTGCTAGGCGCTTTTTTTCTCTATCCTTCTCATACCTTTCATAGTTTTTAATCAAAAGAATCCAAATTACTTTATCACTAGAAAATTCAGAAAAGGTAGAAAGATATCTTTAGCTATTTATGAAAATCTCTAGTCAATTTACAAACCATTGCCATGAAACTTCTCGTTGCATTTATTTCTATTATTTCCTCAATCATTTCAATGGATAAAAATTCGCTATCATAAAATCAAAAGCATCATCATTCCATAGTTATATTAGACAATTACTTGATATAAATCTACAAACAAACGTACCACACGGTTGTATATGCCTATACTTGATCCTAGCAATTAGCAAACGCATTATCAAAATAAACGCAAAAAATCAAACCAAAAAGAATACCTGATTTTGTAGATGGTCTTGAACTTGCTATTATTCCTATCATTATTATCGGAACTTGAATTGTTACTGGAAGCAGGAAAATCGGAAAGAAGAAGGGGCGACCAGAGAGAATCTTCCGAGGAGAGCCGCCGGAGGCGGCGGGAGGCGATGGAGAGGCAGCAGAGGTTCCTGTAATCTAGGGTTTTGGTTCCGACTCCGATTTCCATTATTCTTCTCCACATCTCATCTGGTAGCACCGACATTTTGTTCTGCCTCCGGTAGCTCCTGCAACCTCTCGAGAAGTTTCACCCTTTATTTTCTTATTCTATAATCTGCAAAATTGCAATACAATTCGAAGGAAAATTAATTCGGCAGTTTATAATATCTTGGGCCGTTTGGCACGCTTCTCGAAAGTTGGGCTGTTTCATATGGAACTTAAGATTAGCCCAACGTAAAATCGACTGTTGTAAAGTCATTTTAGTTTAAGGGCCCAATTTTCAAAGTACATTAGGTACACTATTTTAAACATGCAATTTGTTCCCTTCAAAAATAAAAAAATATGCAATTTGTTGTACTAAAATACAATTTATTTACACTGAAACATGCAATTTGTGTCAGCTGAAACAATTTACATATTTCTTTATAAATAATTTGAATGTTTAAAAAAAAATTACATAATACACCTGGTGCATACAAAACTGTCATTTTCAAATTGCAGTCAAGTGAAATAGCTCAAGTGCCACTGTGATCATGGGTTCGAATCTCGTAATAATTGGAAGAAATGAGATAAAAATAATAACGTTGTTACAAGTACTCAGAAGTCAGAACTCAACCAGCAAAATTTCCATTTTACATCACATTTTGTTCATGCATATAATAAAAATACATATTGTTAAATTAAATATCATAAGAATAAAGTACAAATTTGGAGAACCTTTTCATGAATTTAACTAATTATTAAGTGAACAAAAACACAAAATCAAGTCCAACCTAATTCACTAATCTTAAAGCTGGTTCTGTTGATAAAGAAAATGAAGACAATCATGTCTACACTATCAAACTTAAACCAATGATAGTTTAATCAAACACAATGCTTTCCACTTTTAGCCTCGATTCGTCGTCTCCATTCACAAGCATCTTGAGGCCAGCTTTAAGCTCTGGTATTCCTTCTTCCAGAACAGCACAGGCTGGGAAAATAGGAACACCAGGCACCCTTTGTTTCAATTCTTCATATACCTCTTTTGCCCCTGCTTCGTCTATCTTATTCGCCACCACTAAGGATGGTCGATCAGTCAAGCCCTCACGATAGAACTCTAGCTCTAACATCAAATCCTTTAGTTGCTCCCATGGGGGTGTACCCTTTCTACCATCTATAGCTGCAGCTAAATCTAAAATGTACGCCAAAACCTTAGTTCGTTCAATGTGACGCAAAAAAGCATGCCCAAGGCCCCGATTTTCATGTGCTCCTTTTATAAGCCCAGGGATATCAGCCACAGTAATGGAAATATCGTTAAAATGTAAGTTCCCTAGATTCGGTCTTAGGGTGGTGAAGGCATAATGGCCAACTATAGGTTTAGCCCGTGATAATGCACCGAGAAGAGTGCTTTTACCAGCATTTGGCATCCCCACAAAGCCTACATCAGCAATACTCTTGAGTTCTAACAAAAGAACAGCCTCAGAACCAGGTAAGCCAATATTAAGTCCTGCACGATCGTCTTCCTCAGAAACATCCATATTCGAACTAGGATCTTTGTTCGTCTTAGAAGCTTTTGTTAAATGCTCTTTTGAAAAATGCAAATTGCCCAACCCACCTTCCCCTCCTTGAGCAACGGTTATTTGTTGGCCAGGCTCTGTTAGTTCAGCAACATTGTATTGTATTTCTTCTCTCTCTTCTGAATCTTCCTCACACTCTGTTCCAGACATGTTTGTTTCATTACCCAAATCCTCCCACTCACTATAGCCATGGGGTTTAGGAAAGAAATCATCTTCTGGTTCATTACGAGGGGCATATCTGGAATGTGAAATTTGAGGAGAAAGTTGATAAGCTGAAGCAGAAGCTGGTTCTATTGAGGTTTCTTTACTTGAAAGAGCTGAGGCCTCTTTTGTGTCAGTAGTAGATTGGTGGGAAGACTCGGAAGAAGAAAATTCGAGTGTACCAGGGATGTCCCAGGGATCCAAGACTCCAGTAGACTTCTTCTCAACTAAAGAGGGAAGTTCGCCTTCTATAAGATGAATCACAGTACCAACAGGTACCAAAATAACCTATAAGATAACCACATTTGCAGGAAATTAGGGGAATCTTAAATTATAGGCTAGAGATAGATTGAAGATGTAGTATGAGCTACTTATAAATTTACCCCACCTTGTCAGCTCCTCGGCTTCCTATCATATTCTTGGGAGCACCATGCCCTCCTCTCTTTGCGTTCTGCCAAAATGGGAGGAGTTATTAATACAATCTTAAAAATAATTGCAGCTAAAACGCAATACAACAGAATTTTTAAAAAAAAATAATAATCAAGAGGCAGTAGAGAAAAGGTAACCCACAGCATGGTGCTGCACACTGCTAAAGTCCCAAACTGCTGGGGAACATTCTAAGATTACGTCACCACCTCTCCCACCATTACCACCTGCATTATGTCGCAAATCAAATTATGAAGAGAAGGTACGGGCAGGACAATAGGAAGAAAATCAAAGTCTTGCATGCTTGCAAATTGATTCTAATAAAAGTTGAGGAAGACAGAAATTAATTTGGGGGTATTGATCCACATAAAGTAGATAAAATGGGTTCATAAGTTCAATCAGAAGCAATAAAAAATCTAATCCACTTTCTAAATTTCCAATATTTCTCTCAGTAACAATTCAACAACTACAACTACTATGAAACATACAATGCTCAAGTTCAAAATGTATTGATTATTTTGATATTTTCCATGCTCAGTCAGAGAAAAGAGAGTGGCCAAAGTGGTTAAGAAGCACAATCAAGTGGTTAAATAACAAAGCAGTAGAAAAATCACAATGAACAAAAACCTACCATCAGGTCTACCATGACGAACATGACGGCTGCGGCGAAAGCTTGAACAACCGTTTCCTCCCTCACCTCCTTTAGCCCATAGCCTGAACCGATCGATCATTCTGCGCTCCTACATCAAAACAGAGAAAACATATTTAAGAAAGACTAACTACTACTATAAAAAGAAAAAAGAAAAAAAGAAAATATAGTAGTAACTAAGCATGTAAAGAGGAAACAAAAAGTTACTTAGTACTGTGCATGAGGCAATTAAATTTCACATGAAACACGACAAGCATATATGCAAGAGAGAAAGAGGTTGGTCATTTATTTACCTGTAATGGCGCCACTTTTGCTCTCTTGTGAGGCATGTCTGAATAGGAGCATGACAAAAAAAGCCACTGAGATCTTGAAAATTTTGTAACAGTCTCCAAATACGTGATGTTGTTCCATTTCTGAAGCCACATCCCTCTGCAATGTCCCCGAACTTTATGCTTCTAGATACAATGAAAAAAAAATTCAACACATGCGAACCATTTGATACGTCCCATAAGCACTCAGATGCAAGGTTAAGTTTTACTATGTCATAAAGATTCCATGAATCTCACAAACTTAAGACTTGATAGTTACCTTGTTTATCAACAAAGAGGACTTCCGAACAGAATTTTAGAGACAAAAGAAGTAGGAGCAACATATCAACAGAGACGACTTTCGAGCAGAATATTAGATTTCTTGTATCAGTTTTACAAAATTAAATAAGAAAAACAATTTTAGACTTCTTGTATCATTTGAAACAAAAAGAGGACTATCGAACAGTACAAGAACTAATAACACACATGACGCGAAGAAAATAGTCTATTATCATTAGTCCAATCATTATTATTTAGATACAAGATATAATCTTGAATACATACAACTCAACTGATTAACACTTGATAGCGATAAACAACACATCAACTTCATTCACACATTTCATCGAACACATTACATGCACGCAGAAAATACACTGCTCCCACACCTCCATCCAACTAATTGAAGAGATTATTATTAAATGCGGGAAAAGGAAGAGAAAATTCAATACCGAGAGTTAAGAAATACCAGCAGTTGGGCTCAAGGTAACGTCTAGCAATGAAGCTTCAGCTTAAGGCGAGTTTCGACAGTTCTTGAAATGGAGAACACGGTTGAGTTAAGACTTATGAACAAGTTCATTTTTTACGACTTTAATCTATACTGTAATTAAAAAGCAATGTAGTGGCGGCGTGCCGGAAAAGTTCCCGGCCAAACTTCCGGTATACGCGGTGGCTGGGAGTTGCGACACTGGTTTGTCTAGAATTAATTATTTCAACGACGAAAAAAAAGAGCTCATTTCAAATGAATAACTGGGCCAACACTCATCATCGTGTGGGCTTATGCCCAAAAGCCTCGGCCCATATATCTCTCGATTAAAGTTTCTTTTTCTTTCTTAAAATGACTATGTTATTTTTATTTTGAGTTACGCTCATATGAACCAAGTTCACGGTGTGTGAAACCTAATTCAATATAACTCATTTTCAAAAATTGGTTTGACCCGAATTTCACTATTGTCTTTCTTCACGTCTCTCGCTCTGCCGCCTTTCTTCACATCTCTCGCGTCGCAGTCTTTTGTCCAATCGTCTCTCTCGCATCACCTTCTTTCTTTAGGTCTTTCACTCGATAGTCTCTCTCGCACCACCCTTCTCGCGCTCAATCATCTTGTCTCTCTCGCGTCACTCTTCTCGCGCTCAATCAAAAAAACATTCACTGTTACTAAGTAAAACTCTCACTTTTATTCAGTAAAACTCTCACTTTCATTCAGTAAAACTCTCACTGTTACAAACTATAAGTGTATAGAAAAAAAAACTCTCATTGTAAAGAGAAACAACTATCACTGTAAAAGCAAAAAACTCTCATTGTTACTAAGTAAAACTCTCACTGTTATTCAATAAAACTCTCACTGTTATTCAATAAAACTCTCACTGTTACTAAGTAAAACTAGGGGTGGCAATTCTTGTTATCGGGTCGTGTTTCGTGTCGACACGATAAGGCAAAACACGAACACGACACGATAAGAATCCGTGCTGACACGACACGAACACGAAAAATTTCGTGCCGACACGACACAACAAGACACGATATGACATGATAAGAAAAATAAATAAATTTTAAAATAGAATTTATATTAAAATTTTGATATTATACGATATGACACGACACGATATGACACGATAATACACGTTAACACGATATGTCACGATAAAAAATAAAATTTCTAATAAAATTATAAAATATCAAGTCATATGTATAATAAAATATTTTTAATTCAAACTTATCGGGTTGACACGAACACGACACGACACGAACACGACACGAAAATTTTGTGTCCTTATCGTGTTTACACGATAACGACACGAATACGATAAGGCTAAACACTAACCCGCAATTTTCGTATCATTTTCGTGTCGTGTCTGAAATTGCCACCCCTAAGTAAAACTCTCACTTTTATGCAAAATAATTATCATTATTACTAAGTAAAACTCTCACTGTTACTAAGTAAAACTCTCACGGTTATGCAGTAAAACTCTCACTGTTACTAAATAAAACTCTCACTATTTTGCAAAATAATTATCACTGTTATTAAGTAAAACTCTCACTTTTATGCTAAATAAATATCACTGCTACTAAGTAAAACTCTCACTGTTAATAAGTAAAACTCTCACTGTCATTCAGTAAAACTCTCACTGTTACTAAGTAAAACTCTCACTGTTATACAAAATAATTATCATTGTTAAACAAAAATCCAACCTTATCAACAATTTTAATTAATCAACCACCAGTAAAAAGCTATAAAAAATTAAATCAGTAGAATAGAAAACGTCTCCAACATCACAAAATAGCTAAAATCGAAAAGGACAACAGTGGAATAGGAAACAAACGATCGAGTTCCGTCGCGAAGTCGTCATTGTGTTGCAGAGGATGGTCGTAGCCGTCGCATGTCGCAGAGCAGTTATGTGGATGGTTTCTTTTCATGGCTGTGGTTTCTTCTTCGAAAGGCTGTGGGGAAAAAAATGAGCGCGAAAGAAATGGGTTGAAATGGATTTGTATTGTTTATATTTGACTCGTTTTGTGTGCATGAGTCAAGTTTGATTCGGGTTCATGGTATGAACCAGGTCTACACAAGTTTTTCGTGTTATAGTTGTTATGTTATAAGTTATTAATATTAAATTTAATTACTTGATAATTTAATAATGTAAATACCTTGAATATATTAATATGACATAGCACTTAAAATGAGTAGAAGCGTTTTGCCTCTTTAATAAGATGCAAAAATTATGTCAACCAAATGAATTTATGTGATTTTTTTTTTCCAAGTATAATTGCTATGTATATGAAATATCATTATTTTGTACATATGTATGGTCACATTGTTGTGGATATAAAATATCATTATTTAAAAGTAATTTTTTTAAAAATAAGTTTTTTATACACTAAATGCATCATGCAATTTAAGTGCATTTTAAAAATATATAAATTATTTTTATTAATATTTTTACATGTTTCAGTGTAAACAAGTTATATATTTAAAATATATGTTTGAGTTTGCACTAAGACTTTATCTCTTCTCTTTAAATAGTAACACTTAATATGCACATCGGTGATAATGTGTATATATAATATACAGAGTAAAAAAGAAAAACTCACGTCACCCATATTTATAGAAATCTACGAAAAAATATCATTTTTAGTCCTTTAAATTTGGACGATTCTATTTTTAGTCCTGTATTTCAATTTTAGTCCTGAATGTGTCAATTTTAGTCATTTTTATTCTGAAATTTTAAAATCTTGAAATTATTTTAATTTTTCGGCGACCTACACAAGTGGACTGTCATGTAAAAAAAAAAAAAATCAATTTTGAAGTGTGATGTACACATGCTTATTCCAGCGAGATTCCGACGATATTTTAAAATTTTCAACTAGAAAGGACTGAAAGTGACACATTTATGACTAAAATTGAAAAAAGTAAAAAATTTAAAGACTAAAAATGGAGTTGTTCGAAGTTACGAGACTAAAAATGATATTTTCTCAAAAACCTACTCAAGAATTAAAGTTTTTTCTCTCGTAATTTTATATTTGTATACAAATTTAAGGAATACGGATTCGTTCTATGCAACTGTGTGTTGTATTATTTATGAATTTATGCCTCTTGTGCCATAACAGAAAACGAAGCTTATTTCATGTTTATGGCCATGCATGAATCAAGGAAGCTATCCGCTCGCCGGGCTGCTCGCCTTTTCTTCCATCCCCTCAAAATCGGAAATCGCCTCATTGCCCACCATAACACTGTAATTTACTCCAATTCCACAACATTTATGTCAACAAAATTTCACCACTGCACAAACTGCACTCTTTACTCTGTCGTTTCAACAACATTCGTCCATTTCCCTAATTTATTTACACCCCTTAGTTTATTAATTGTTATATTTTTGGTAATAGATACATTGGGCAGTGAAAAGTTGGTTGTAATCGTAATTTGATTGATTTTATTGTGACCTTCAGTTGATTTTGGCTTTATTGTTTTCATTATTAGATTTAGGGTTGAGTTTTGTTGATGTCATAATGTTCACATTTCAGATTCTACTTTGGGACTTCTATTTTTAGATGCCGTTAGTGATAGACACTCTCCTGTATCCCTTCCTCACAAAACACACACACTTACACATAGTTTTCTCTTTCTCATCAGGAAATGCTGTCTCTGTCAAAATTCATTTCATATTCCTCTCTTCTTCATATGCCAGCTTGTTTTATTGAATCTTTGGCAATTTAATGTTAATTGAGCTTACTGGAGATATAGTATATCTCTTTGATTCATTTTCCAATTGGGGTTTCACTCGCAAATTTAAGGTAATTAGCATATTCCATCGTTTCTGGTTTCTTGTTTTATGTGGATTATGGCCAACGAAAGATGTATTCATTGCCCAAATGCTGAGTAGGCTTTGTATTTGTGTGATAGTTTGAATGGTTGAAATTTATGATCAGAGAACATAACATTCGATAGAAATGATGGATGCATCGGGATGATTAATTTTTGGGGGGTCATTGTGCCCGAATGTTAGAATGGCAATGCCATTTTTTGGTAAAATTGCATGATCTGCATGGAGAGCTTTAGTTTCTTACTTGAAGAAGAGGTTCAGTGTTTATAGATCAATGCCCCTTAGAGATGAATAAAACGAAAGGAATTGGAGGGCTGAGAGAATCTCCTAACCATCAGATGTATAATTGTTTATGAGAGAGAGAGTTATGGAACACGTTTTCTGATGTGGATTGATTTTTTATTTTTTTTTCATTTTAGCCTGCTTTTTACATGGTTATGAAGTTTTCATGACTGAAAACGTCAGAAGCTCGAAAGATGGATATAATTGGGTCATTTAATAGGTGAGGATAATGCATTGGAAAACTAGTAATATTTCAAGTGACTAATTGAGATTCAAGAGTGTTTTTTTTTACGCACTTAAGATGCGTTTGAGATAGAAATTAACGACAAATAAGTTGTTTTCAAAGTGCTTCTAGGATTAGAATATGAAGAGTTATCAGGAAGGAATTCTGGTACTTTAGGCATACTCTGCTGTCTGAGTAGGAGTGAGAGGATTATTGGCATGTGGTTTATATCTTCTAAGTATTGCACCCATGATAGTTCCTCAACATTATAGAACATTTTCTCATAAATTGAGATCTATTTATTCTCATATTTTTCCTTGCAAGGCATCACTGTATTCATGATTTGATCTCTCTTATTGTTTGATTGTTTTCTGAATTATATTTTCGTGGGGTTGGTGAATAGTAAGCTGTTGTTAGTGAAATCAGTTATTAGCTAATTCACTGTCTCTGTAGTTGGAAAGTTCTATTGTATTTTAGTTTATGCCAAATCTGTCTTTCCTTTACAGTGGAGTGCGTTCAAGTTGATGTTTCTTGGATCTTTTGCCATTATTTCTCAGGCCAACTGTTGGCAGTAACAATTTTGAAGAAGTTTGGAGGACACTATGTCTATTTCAACGAGAGATTTGGATCCAGCTTTTCAAGGGGCAGGACAGAAGGCGTATCCTTATAAAACATTTCAAACTTTCCTACACATCAATATGGAAATTGCATGTCGAATGTTTGCTCGTTTCTGTAAAAAAAAAAAAAAAAAGAGTTTCTGAAGAGTTTAACATAGATTTTTCTGGAATTACATTCAGTTATCATATATCTATGCACAGAGGCTTCCTTGACTTTATGCAGTGGGGTTGAGATATGGCGAATTGAAAATTTTAGTCCTGTTCTAGTCCCAAAATCTTCACATGGAAAATTTTTCACTGGCGACTCTTACATAATTCTAAAGGTAACTTTTGAATTATTGTAATTAGAAAAATCTTCTTGGACCCATTTTTAATTTATTTGTGTAGCACAAAAAGCCAACTCATAATTTCATTTTTTGTATTTTTTTCTTTGGCAAAATGAATTTTGGTTCTCTCATGCAAAGAAGTTCCAGATTGCCTACTATGCTTAGTTTTTACTTTATAGATCCAGATTTTAATATCATAGTGTACATGATTCAGGTCTTATTCTATCATGTTTTTGTTCTTTATTTCTGAAATTTCCATAAACGTCTTATCTGAAGGATAAGCATAAATGTCATGATTCTTGATTTTCAGTAATGTAGTAGCATTTTACAGCTTCATTCCAACATCATCATTCCAGATATTGTCAATTCATTCATCACTAATTATTTTACAACAACTTGGTGGTACAAGGGCTGTACTAATTCATGAACATGCCGATTGAAGAAAATTGCTTGGTTGTGCACAAAATATAGTTTTCCTTTTTACAGTTTGAAGTATGCCAGTTCTGATTTCTTAATACTCGTTTGTGTTTAGATTGGAATTATTAAGAGAATGGGAGCATGCATCTACTCTTCCTTATTCGAAACACTTCATTAAAATTATGTTATGTCAAACAGCTTATAATTTGGTGAAATTTTCACTCAATGCAAAATTAGCATTTGTATTGGTCAAGTTGGTCAGCACGAACATTGATTTGCCTCTTGTAATGTTGTTATATGAAATGCTTTTTTCATTTTTGTAAATGTCTTAATATCATGATTTTCATATGATTATGTTAGACGAGTTTGTTTATGTGTGACACTGTAACTTAGTCTCCTTTCTGTAGACCACTGCCCTGAAGAGCGGTGCCCTCTCTCAAGACATTCACTATTGGCTAGGTGAAGATACTAGTCAGGTGAGTCCTTCACACTATGATTTTCTATAGGGTTAGTTGCATAAAAAAATCACAACCCTTTCACGTTTTTTCAATTACAATATATGTTTTTAAAATTTGCAACTCGATACAAAAACTTTCATATTTTGCAATTATATCATACGATTATTTTCCAACAACTTGGAAACCGGAAAATCTTTGAAAAAGTTACAAAAATAATCATGATCGTTTGTTATTGTTTCAATTATATTACAACCTTTTAATTTTTTTTTTCAATTACATAAACTGCCACGTCAGCTGGACTTGCCGGAAAACAGTCATGTGATCGAATTGTAATGTGATCAAATTGTAACAATCTGAAAGGTCATGTATCAAATTGAGAATTTTAAAAACATGTGTTGCAATTGAAAAACATGATTTATTTTGCAATTAATCCTTTTCTATTATGTTTAACCCATACAAGGCATTCAATTCTTGTTCATTGGTATATTTTTCTATGTAGGATGAAGCTGGCACTGCTGCCATCAAGACAGTTGAACTAGATGCAGCACTTGGTGGCCGTGCTGTTCAATATCGTGAAGTTCAAGGACGTGAAACAGAAAAGTTCCTTTCTTATTTCAAGCCATGTATAATACCTCAAGAAGGTGGGGTTACCTCGGGCTTCAAGCATGCTGAGGCTGAAGAGCACCAAACCCGGTTGTATCAATGTAAAGGAATACACGTTATTCATGTGAAAGAGGCAAGTCGTACCGTTGCTTGTATTCTTTTGATGACTCAACATCCTAATGTATAGTAACACTTGGGTGCACCAGTTGCACTGTGCAACAAGTGATACTATTCAATGAAATCAACTAACATTGCCAGTGAAAACAATTAATCTAATACTACCTTTTAGTAAAACAACTAATACCATCTAAAAGCACTTGAGTTGCACGGTGCAACTTGTGCATTGAAGTATTTGATCCTAATGCAAATCTCCTTTTTAAATATCTTCTTTTATGATTAGACAGGTGGCTTTTGCTCGATCCTCTCTAAATCATGATGACGTTTTCATCCTCGATACGAAGTCTAAATTTTTTTAATTCAATGGTTCCAACTCATGTATTCAAGAGAGGGCAAAAGCTCTGGAAGTTGTTCAGTACATTAAAGATACCTATCATGATGGAAAATGTGAAATAGCAGCTATCGGTAACTATGCTACTTCTTGCAAATCCTTTTGCATGTTCTTTACTTGGTTAAGTTTACACCACATCTTTCTTTTGACTGCAGAAGATGGAAGATTAATGTCTGATGCTGACACTGGAGAATTCTGGGCCGTGTTTGGCGGATTTGCCCCACTTCCAAGAAAAACAAACAAGAGTGAATCCCAGAGTGCTGATGTTACTGCTTCTAAGCTTTTCTGGTATTATTTTCTTGATTTCACATTGCCTGTCTGGTATCTTTTTCACTGGCTTTCACAATGTCTATTAGTTTCTTATTATGTTTAATTTACTGGTTTGCGATGTCGTTGATGTTTCCGGGAATTCAAACTCAAGCCATACGTACATAGGGATCATGCTTGTTTGTAATTACATGCAAGTAATGTTTTTTCTTAACAAATATAGTTGGCATAGGATGAATTGAAAAATCACATTCTGCTTCACACCTACACAACATGAATCTCTTTAATTTTGAATTATTGATGTAAGAATGCATGTCAACAATTACTTACGAAGAGGAACCACATAATTTGACATCGCTGACATTTATCTTTAATGTTTTAAGTGTTGAGAAGGGAGAGCCAGTAGCTGTTGATGCTGATTCTTTGACAAGGGAGTTATTAGACTCAAGTCAATGTTATATTCTTGATTGTGGGATGGAAGTCTTTGTTTGGGTGGGGAAGAGTACTTCTCTTGAGGAACGGAAAACTGTGAGCAGCGTGGTTGATGTAAGGCTTGCTGTTTTAGCTACATAATTTTTCCAGATGGATTTTCAAGTTCTATCATTCTCAATAAACTTAAGTCTTTTTTTTCATTTTATAGGATTTTCTGCGTAGTAATGACAGGTCTAACTCTCATATAATCCGAGTGATTGAGGGGTTTGAGACGGTAATGTTCAGGTCTAAGTTTGATTCTTGGCCCGAATCATCCAATGCGACTGCATCAGAGGATGGTAAAGGGAAGGTTGCAGGTCAGTATTTCCATATTATTGTATTTTTATTGTCTTTTTATAACTAAGATTATCCATTATCATCATTTGTTAAGTTATTTTTATTGCTTCTGATTTGATGGTTTCTAGCACTTCTAAAGCGCCAAGGAGTTAATGTGAAGGGTCTTGTGAAAGAAGAAACTCCTAGGGAAGACCCTCAACTGCATATAGACTGCACTGGCGATCTACAGGTGACTGCAAACAGCTCAGGATTTGGTGCTTGTATAATGTGCCGAAAATCAGCATCTCTGTTTGGTGTTTACTTCACTTTTTTCATAAGTTGAAATTAATATTGTCAAAGAAAAACCTGATTTACTTGAATTCCTCGAGTGTAAAATCCCTATAAAAAAAAAAAAGAGTGTGCTAGAGTTGTTTTGCCTTTAACATGAAGGAATTATCATTTCAATGATTTGCTCAACCTAGTTGGAACTTGCTCCAGGCAGCGGCCCACTTGAGTTAGCTAAGTTGCTCCAATACAGGTGAAAATGGGATTCATTTATCGGTAGTGCCTCAAGCATAGAAAGTGTTTGATATTTGACTAAAATGCTTCGTAAAGTGCTTAAGCATATGGTTGGATTTAGTTGTCCTTAGAACTGCAGTTTCATTATTTTCAATCCGAGAGTTTTTTCTGGTGCTGCCTAGGAAATTCATAGCCAGCTTGTATAATGAATATACTTCAATTACGTCGCAATGAAATGTGTCGTTTTTGTTTTTAGGTAATATTTTCTGTTAAATACTGAAATTAACCTCTGTGAGTTATAATTATATTTCTGGTTTCAAAGCTTGTACTAATTTATTAGTTATGGGCTAGGTTTGGCGTGTGAACGGTCAGCAGAAGACTCTTCTTGAAGCTTCTGATCAATCAAAGTTTTACAGTGGAGATTGCTATATCTTCCAATACTCTTTTCCTGGGGAAGGAAGAGAAGAATATCTTATAGGGACATGGTTTGGAAAGCAAAGTGTTGAGGTGATCTTTGGCTGCCTAATACGATGGTGCTTCTTTCTTTTATTTGCACAATCTTTGTCATTCTGAACTATTGATGAAAATTTGCCCCATTTTTATATTGTCATAAAATTTTGAGAAATTATAGTAAAATACTGTATACGGCTAGCTGAATCTCTGAAACTGTAATACATCAAAACTACTAAAATTTGAATATTTTAAACTAGAAATACTTGCTTTATTAAGTTCTTCATCAAAAACATTTCAATTTATTGATGGAATCACTGACCATGCTATTCATGCTCTCTATAGGAAGATAGCGCAGGAGCAACTTCACAGGCTAGCAAGATGGTTGAGACGATGAAGTTCTTTCCAACTCAGGCATATCATCTTGATAACTTCATCCTCATCTCTCTTGTTAATGCAAACATCTGCATTGGTGTTTATAATAATACATCATTTATTATCTGCATTCTAGGCTCGCATTTATGAAGGAAGTGAACCAATCCAGTTCTTGCTATTTTTCAGAGCTTCATTATCTTAAAGGTCTGGAAGAATTCAATTTTAGACATATTTTTTATGGAAAATTGTTTATTCTTGTAAGAATTGAAAGTTATCAGACTATTTTCAATTTGTGAAAGTCGACTGGACTAAAACCAAAACAGGGGTGACTTACAGGACTAAAAGAACTGTTCTCCCTATTTTAAATGTTATTTCATATCTAATACTAGTGGTTGTATTAATGTCTGCACATCACCAGGGTGGTCTTAGTGAGGGGTACAAGAAACACATTGCTGAAAATGAACTTCCAGATGATACATATGCAGAAGATGGACTTGCATTATTTAGAGTTCAGGGAAGTGGGCCCGAAAGTATGCAATCAATTCAAGTTGAACCCGTAAGTTTTGTGTCTTGCTCTTTCCTCTCCATCTTATAGATAAGCTGCTGGAGATTTGTCCTTAGCATCTCAAACACCTTACACGTATTTGTTTCTGCTGTAATTCTGGTAAATCAACTTTAAAGAATATATTTTGCCAACCATGTAGAAAATTCCTTTCTATGTTAGTTATACTTGTAGTGTAGTTGATAATCATCATTATTTTATTCTCATAGAATCTCTAAAGAGAAAGCCAATTGATACTGCTAATTGCATTTTGCACTTTCTGCTATCTGAACATCTATGTTCATATGAAAAACCATGCCTTCAATTCACAACACTTATTCATATATACTTCATATGGGGAATATTTTAGTTATTATTTAATTGATTCAGGTGCCCTCTTCATTGAACTCTGCGTATTGTTACATACTACACAGTGGGTCCTCTATCTTTACCTGGTCAGGTAATTTGACAACATCAGAAGACCAGGAGCTTGTCGAGAGGCAGCTGGATATTATAAAGGTTTGATACTTGTTAGTTGTTACAGATGTTTCCAGTTTCAAACTTAATTATTTAAGTAACAGCATTTATCAGTTGGTAAAACATTATATTGAGTATCTTTCAGAATTCAGGGAGTCTTGAGTGAGACGGTCTCATACATGAGACGGGTCTCTCACCTACCGCATTATATGATCCATGGACTTATGCCATCAGCCCGGTCATGTTTTAAAGCTAAATGTGGCTCAAATATCAAAATGGAACACAGTCTCATGTAAGAGGCCATCTTATTTAAGTTTTTGTCTTCAGGAATTTTACATGCAGATGTGGGATAACTAGTATCATCTTGCATATTTCCACATAATACAAGTAAAATAATTTGAACTACTGGAGATGTTGAGTGTATTGTTTGCTTGTGATTTGACTCTACATCACTTGTCCTTTGATTGTTACTATTTGTATTTGCAGCCCGAGATACCGTCTAGATATCAAAAAGAAGGTGTAGAGTCCGAACAATTTTGGGAATTGTTAGGTGGAAAATCTGAGTATAAAAACCAGAAAATTACAAGAGAGGCTGAAAGTGATCCTCATCTGTTCGCATGCACACTATCCAATGGCATGTCATCTTTTTCTTTTTCTAATTTAACATTTTCCTTTTGTTGTTTAATTGCATCAATTAATCCAACTAACTTGTTGCTGTCATCATTCCCTGTATAACTACTGCTGGACACTACTCTGGTTTTCAGGAGATCTCAAGGTGTGTGCCTCTCATGCTTTTTTATCTTAAGAGAAAACACTAATTCTTACGATGTTTTATCATCCCATATCCTGAGAGTAGATACGTTGTTCCCAATCAGTGTTGTTTTATTCTGCACTTTCCTTCTGCTGTCAACATTTGCATGCAGAATACATCAGAAATATATTATTGTCCTGAAGTTTCCTTCCTTCCATTGAGACAAAAATAACACTGTACACCAGTTGTACGGTACAACTGTACACAACTATCACTTTTCAGTGAAAACAACTAATATGGTTCAGTGAAAACAACTAACACTTTTTAGTAAAACAACTAATACCTTTTAGAAATACACATGAGTTGCATGGTGCACCCGGTGTGTATTTAAGTTTTTGTCTTGAGACAAATATCCTCCGATAAACATGAGTTATAATTTCTATTGTAGGTCACAGAGATTTACAATTTCAACCAGGATGATCTAATGACAGAAGATATATACATTGTTGATTGCCACACAGACATTTACGTTTGGGTCGGGCAAGAAGTTGAATTAAAGAACAAGAAGGATGCTTTAAGTTTGGGCCAGGTACAATTTTAACATATAGTTTCCTCGTATAACTTCTACAACTGGACTGTAGTCATGCTTAGTGTTGAAATTCTCAAAAGAAATTTCTGGAGCGCGATTTTCTTCACGAAAAATTATCTGTGCAAGCACCAATATATATTGTTACAGAAGGGAACGAACCAGCATTTTTTACTCGTTTCTTCACTTGGGACTCGAAAAAGTCTGCAGTAAGTACTCTATCTATGTCTAACAGGCTTTTCGGACTTGAGGCTTTATGAGATACTCAGTCGCTTGTATTGTTTCAGATGCATGGTAACTCTTTTCAAAGAAAACCGGCTCTTCTTAAAAGTGGGGGCACTGAGTTCATGGATGTAAGTTTCTTTTGGGTTAATTGCTGAAAACACACTATCTTTACTTCGATTGCAAAATTAACCAAACTTTTGGATATTTACAATGAATACCTACAGTCGTGATTTTTCCGACAATATCCAAAAGTTTGGTTCAATTTGCAAATTGACGTAAAGATCGTGATTTTTCAGACAATTAACCCTATGTATTTCTATTCATTGTATCTGTGTTCATAATGGCAAAAACTGCTGTATAATACTTTTATTTGCCATCTGGTAGAAACCCAGAAGGAGAGTGCCAGTCATTGGTGGGAGGTCCGGTGCACCAGAAAAAGCGCAGCGTTCTAGAAGTGTTTCAGTTAGTGCTGAAAGGGTTCGTGTAAGAGGGCGGTCTCCTGCATTCAATGCTTTAGCTTCTACTTTTGAGAATCACAACGTAAGGAATTTGTCAACCCCTCCTACAATGATGGGGAAGCTTTTCCCGAGATCAGTGGCCACAGAATCAGGTGGCCAGGCTTCAAGATCGGCAGCTATAGCAGCTCTAAGTGCTGGTTTACAAACACCAACACCTGCTGCTCGCCCCTTCATTTTCCCTCGTTCTCTTAAAGGTATTAGTTTTTGACCATCAAGGGATATTTAATTCTTGGATATTCTAACTGAATTTTATTTTTATTTTCTTAAGTGAGTCCAGCTGAGGTACCCAGACCAAGGCCTGATGATCCAAAGCCTGATACGATACATGAAGATGTAAAGGAGGGTGAAGCTGATGATGATGAAGGGCTTCCAACATATCCTTATGAGCGTCTTACAAAGTCATCAAGTGATCCGATTGAAGATATTGATGTGACTAAACGAGAGGTATGCACTAGGATTATCTTTTGAGAGATTCGGATTTCTAACCATTTAAAGTAAGGCAAAATGTGATATAACCAGCTATGCAGTACAACTGTATGCAACTAATACTTTTGGTGAAGGAAAACTAATATTTTTTTAGTGAAAACAACTAATACTTTAACACACACATGCGTGTATATAAGGTTTTGTCAAATCCAGGACAATTTTTTTTTTTTTTTTGCGAAAGAGATGAGTCCTATCTCTCTCTCTCTCAATGCGTATTAATACGAGCAAAAGCTCTAGATAGACACTTCTGTCTTGGGATGCTTGTCTTTTTTTTTTCATTGTCGCGATAGCTTAATGTGACGAACTTTCTAATGCTTTCTGCAGACTTATTTATCAGTAGAAGAATTCCGTGAGAAATTCGGGATGAGTAAGAGTGCTTTCTACAAGTTGCCGAAATGGAAACAGAATAAACTTAAGGTGGCGACAATGATATTGATTCCTCGCACACCAAACAGGACACATTGCACTCATCTGCTTTTGCCAAAACTCAATCACGTCATTTCTGAAATGGATTATAGAGGCCTTCTTTATACAGCAAAGGGATTTCTCCATTTATTTTCTTAGGAAGCATATATTTTCTTTTCAAATCCTTTTCTCCTTTCTAGCTAGTTTTTCTTGATAATTCTTTTTGGCAGTTTACTCTGAGCCTGCATTTTGTCTGCATTAACTGCGTTTCATTTTCTCTCCTTTTTTTCTTTTTTGTTGGGCAAATTGTTTAGCAGAGTGATAGGAAGTTGCAAATACAGAATTTTTAGGGTGCATAGTAGTGCAAGGATGGGAATTATGTACAGGAATGTAAAACCACTTTTTTCATTATTTGACTAGCCAATAAAGTTTTGATTTCCATTGGTTTGTTAATATTATATTTTGGGGAAAATGATTTTGCGCTGTAAGTTCACCATTTTTTGTTGACTTTTAATTTTGATAATTTGCGCCATGTAATTTACATGAATCAAAACAAAAAAATGGTAAAAATGTGTAAATTACAGGACGAAAATTAAAATTAAAAAGTCAGAAGGACAAGAAAAGGTCGAAAGTGTGTAAATTAGATGATAAATGTAATAGTTAACAGGGTTACTACTTAAAAGTGGCAATGTTGCGAAAAACATTTTTCCTATATTTTACTAGGTTTTCCTCCTGTAGAAGCCTTGTACAAGAATCTGTTAATTGAATTGAACTTTTTGGAACATAATAGTGTACATCTTTTATTAAACCCTTTCTATTTCGGTGAATCACACAAAGTCCAAAGCCAAGAAAGAGAAGATAATGGAAGACTGATAATGACGGTTAATTGCACCTCTATGTTTTTCATTTACACTCATGTTATTCATTTAGACTATGGAATTTTCTTAGCATTAACAGAAAATTCTGACAACGTTCACCATATATTGACTACTGTGTTAAAAATCTTATACTCCTATTTATTTACTTTGTTGTGTGGGATATTGAATCTATTTTAAGATTATGGATGTAATCAAATCAGAACAAGCTAATTATTAAGTGTTTAAGTTTGGTTTGATTATATCGAGCTAAAACTCGAGCTTATCTATCAAATATTCTTAAACAAGTTGATTTTATTACTACCCTATAGGCAGTGAAGGTTTTGAAATGTTAGTAATGTCACTTTACAATTAAAATTGTACAAGAGCATGTAAAAATAAAATTATAAGTATTTTACAAGTAAAGTGAGTTTCTTGGTCAACATTTTTTGTGTTGACAATAGGGGCGTAGGGAGGTGGATCAATTAGTGTGATACTCAATAGTTTTGGAGATAGAAATTCCGATGTAATTATACTATATTCTTATTGAGGCACACAAAATAATGAATGAGTCGAAGTAACAAAGTGTTTTTGGTCGATGACTTGTAAAACTATATTACAACTGCTTGATTATTTCATATTTATACTATTCGTAGAAATACCAATCTTTTTTACTTATAATTTTGCTAAAGTGTGTAAGCCTTTCTTTTCCGTGCCTTATTATTGTGTCGAGCTTCTAATTAGTGGATGATCTTCTCAATCGCTCTGGTTCTTAGTTATTTACCTTAAATTGTTAAAAAAAGGTTTAAATACTTCTATAAAATCCTAATTAATGACCAACTATATAGGGGGTTATAATTTATAAAGTCACCTCCTAGTAAAACACAATTGTTTTTATTCACAATTTAGACGATATGGTCATTAAATAGAACATTGAATTGTGGCTTTATTAATTTTGTTCAATCTATACGATGGCTTACTCGATATTACGTTTTTCATATTCTTCTATTTATGGAAATGCACACTTTTTTAAAGTAGAAAATGACCATAGGGAAAAACTTGTGCACCCGGTGTGAGCCATAAAGGGGAAATTAAAATTCGGGCAATAAGGGTAAACCTTACATGCAAATATAACTAAAATGTGCAAATAAATATAATTAAAATGTACAGATTAATTAAAAATGTAAAATAAAAGGTATATATTAATATAACTAAAGAATTGCGAGTGCACCAAATAAAACTATGAATATGAGATTTGGTGTGATAGGAAATTTTAATTTTAAAAAATGATTTAAGAATCTAAGATAGCTTAGATTCGTTAATTACTGAAAGTAACTGGGTTGCGATTAAATTGACGTATATTTATTTCGCCATGTCTTACTCTGGGGAAATAATTGTTTTACATATGTCCTCTTGGAATATTAGATTTTGCATGTCATTTATATTTCCAGAATCCTTTTACATTTTTAAGTTTGAGTAAAACAACATATAATTATAATCTTTGATTAATTGATTTAACTGTTGGGTTATGGAGCCTGAGTGAAACGGGGATGCAGGTGAGGGTATTTCGATCGATCTTTCGAGGTCGAAAGCAGGTGTGTTTCGGTCGAGCGCTCCCCTTTTTGTAGCAGGAGAAGGCGCCGAGCAAGGTTGTTGATCGAAGAGAACCGCTCGACCAAGGGCTGAGGTCGAGCGGTTCCGAGGCCTGTGACTGTGAGGCCTGGGTTTATCATCTTCTAGGGTTTCGCCAGATGGGCCAAACCTAGGTTTCTATTATAAATACCCCCTGACTCCCCCATTGTATCTTGCACTACTTCCACTATCTTATACGATATAGTAGATCTCTCCTGGCTTGGTAGTGCCCCCAGATGTAGTCAGTTTGACGAACTGGGTAACCAAATTGTTTGTTCCTCTAAATTCCGTAGTTTTATTATTTTCTCCATAATTGCTTGTTTAATTCCTAACAACTGGTATCAAAGCATCAGGTTAAAGGGATCTGTGGAGAGCAATTATGATGGCTGAAGGGAAATCACATGTTGAGAAGTTTAATGGAACGGATTTTGGATTCTGGTTCTTGCAAGATCAAGAAGGTCGTTGACACATGCCTGAGATTGTGCGGGGATTGGTGGACGAAGAGCATTGAATCTGGGTGCGGTATGGGACGTGCTTGGGTTATGCTTAAGTCGGAGAGGGGATGCCGATGAGAGATTGGGAAGACGAGTTACAGTTGGAGTCAGTCTCCAAGTGGGAGATGGTTGGGATTGTTGGAGTCTGAGTTGCAGAATGAGTCCAGGGAGGACAAGACTTGCGGAATGAGTCCAGGGAGGACAAGACATTCGGAATGAGTCCAGGGAGGACAAGACGTTCAGAATGAGTCCAGGGAGGACAAGACGTTCGGAATGAGTCCAAGGAGGACAAGACGTTCGACCTAGTTGAGGTCGTGCACTTCCGCTCCAGTGTCAGTCTCCAGGTTCAGTCTCCAGGTGGAAGATTGTTGGGTTATGGAGCCTGAGTGAAACCGGAATGCAGGATGCGGGAGGGGCTCGACCTGTGCTCGTGGTCGAGCACTTATGCTCGGTCGAGCGCCCCCATCTGGCCCCGCAAAAGGCTTCGACGATAGGGTGAGCTCGAGCGGTTCTGCTCGACCAAAGCCCGAGGTCGAGCAGTTCCGAGGCCTGTGCACGGATTTAGGGTTTCGGCCAGGATGGGCCAAATCTAGGTTTTTGGCTCAGTTTCCTAGTTCGGGTTTTTTTGTATATTTAACCCCCTGACTCCCCCATTGTATCTCGCACTACTTGCACTATCTTATACGATATAGTAGATCTCTCCTGGCTTGGTAGTGCCCCGGATGTAGTCGGTTTGATTTAACCGGGTAACAAATTGTTTGTTCTTGTCCGTAGTTCCATTATTTTCTCCTATAATTGCTTGCCTTAATTCCTAACAACTATTGTTGGGTTATGGAGCCTGAGTGAAATCGGAATGCAGGATGCGGGAGGCGCTCGACCTGTGCTCGTGGTCGCGCACTTATGCTCGATCGAGCGCCCCCCCATGCAGCGCCCACAAGGCTCTCTCGACCCAAGAGGGTGAGCTCGGCGTTCTGCTTTCGACCAAAGCCCGAGGTCGAAAGCGATTCCGAACTTTGTCTTGCGGATTTAAGGTTTCGGCCAGGATGAGCCAAATCTAGGGTTTTGGCCCAGTTTCCCAGTTCGGATTTTTTGTATAAATAACCCCCTGACTCCCCCATTGTATCTCGCACTACTTGCACTATCTTATACAATATAGTAGATCTCTCCTGGCTTGGTAGTGCCCCCAGATATAGTCAGTTTGACGAACTGGGTAACCAAATTGTTTGTTCCTCTAAATTCTGTAGTTCCATTATTTTCTCCATAATTTCTTGTTTAATTCCTAACAACTGGTATCAGAGCATCAGGCTCAAGGGATCTGTGGAGAGCAATTATGATGGCTGAAGGGAAATCGCCTGTTGAGAAGTTTAATGGAACGGATTTTGGATTCTGGTTCTTGCAAGATCAAGAAGGTCGTTGACACGTGTTGGGAAATAAGTTGCACAGATCTATTCGGAGAAAATATTTAAATACAAATTTAATTCTTATAATTATTACTAGCATGAATTAATCCTATATTAATTCAAATAATAATCCAACAACATATCATGCATATAATTAATTCACGTAAATCCTACGCATGCGGAATTCTACGAGTTTACATGAACGTATTCTCTTGGGATGGCGTTGATCTGGTTGATTAGACTAACCAAAAGAACTTCCCAAGTATTCCCTTAATCCTTGTTCGACTATCCGGTGGTAGGACACTTGTGAACAATTAACAAAAGGAAAAATAAATTATGTTGCACCACCTTTGTGGATTTACTAATTTTTCCAGCACATGGAATTGTACTTGGGAATGAAAGAGTCATCCCCTATTTATAGAGCATAAGTGGTAAAAAATTGTGGCAAAAAAAACAATGTGGGAAAATCTTTTCTTGATCTCCAAGAAATCTTGAATATATCTCCTATATTCTTTTTCCCATAATTATAATATTCCACAAAATTCCACTTACCCTTTGTTATGGGATATTTTCGAAAATAATAGGCAAGAATCCAAGATTTGGATCTTCTTGAATTTATGAGATATTCTTGTATTTCAAGAAATACATATCTTCCATAATATATTTTCAAGAAAATCAAGAAAATCTTTCTTGCCCTTTATTTTTCAAAAAATTCGAAACTTTCCTTATAAATAACTAAGTGGGAGATTTCTTGAATTTAATGAGATAATCTTGTATTCCAAGAATACATATCTTCATTCCATAACAAAATTCAAAGAAAATCTTTCTCCCCTTTTATCTATAAATTTCGAAAATAATTAGGAAAAATAAGCAACAATATTTATTTTATTTTAAACACCTTTTTCAGTTATTGGATTATATGTTGGGCTACTCAGGGGGCCTTTAGGAGAATTAAGATTGGACCTTGAATTAACAATATTGAGCCACAATATTATTCAAGCCCATAAATATTAATTAATCCCAGTACATAATTAATATTGCACTATCCATCTTAACCCATATTACAGTCAATATGGCTCCCGGTTATTATTTTCCGTGTTTAAGATTATCTAGCCCATTAATTAATTCAAGCCACTGAATTAGCTTTCCATTAATTAATATCTTTTGTCCTTGGTCAAGGAACGGTTCAACATTATTATCCATACCGGAAACTAATTCCACTTGCAAGATTTGGTATGATAAATCTTATGAACCTCCCAAGGGGCAAATCGAACAAGCGTACTTGCACACGATTCTCCGTATTAAATCTTAGCAATCACATGTGACCAATAATATTGCCCAAGATAAAAAGTATTGAATCTCGTTGATTCTCTACCCATGATAAGTCAAAGCAATAATTACCAACCATACGTGATCCTATTTAAGGAACGAAGATTAAGAAATAACGAACTGATCGAGGTCTAATTCTTCCTTATTCAGTTCTGAAGAATTTATCCTCCTCAGTAGGTCCTATTCAAAGGCATCGGTCATGCACTAGTGTAATCTCTTGGTCAAGACAAGCCAATCCGAGCCTTACATTTCAACCTTTCACGATGGATTGTTCATTTCCATCTAGGTCGTTAATGACGTACTTTTAGTTACAAGGGACTGTTAATTTAATCTTCTGTGATCCGGTATCACTAAATTAACTACAATGTAACACACGACGCGATTTATTGAACAATTATGCAAAGAAATATATGTAACATTCGATAATATTTAAAGTATCGTTGATAAATAATTTATTTCAATAAATAAGTCCAAAATTTAGGTTTTGATTATACAAAGTAAAAGCATACTTTCAAAGATAATCCCAACAATCTCCCACTTATACTCAAAGTCTGCTTTTAAGTATACTACAAACATGTGTCTCGTGTAGTCTGTGACATCTAATGTCACCTACACGAACCTAATAATTTCTCCCACTTATACTCAAAGCAGATCGGGCAACGGTCTTGACACCCATTCCTTTCACATGTCTCGAATGTATTCAGAGGCGCAACCTTTGTGAATGGATCTCGCTAGGTTGTCTTGAGACGCTATCTTTGCCACATCTATATCTCTCTCTTAACGATTTTCGTATAAGATGGTATTTCCTTTCAATGTGTTTCTTTGGCCTTGTGGGCTCTTGGTTCCCTTGAATTTGCAATCGCTCCGACATTGTCACAATAAAAATGATTGTCTTTGGGCAAATTCGGAACTACGACCAAGTCCACTAGGAAGTTCTTGAGCCAAACCACTTCTTTTTTTGCCTAATAGCGATTACATCTGATCTCCATGGTAGAATATGCGATGCATTTCTGCTTAATGCTTCTCCATGTCACGGCTCCTTCCTCCATGCAAACACACTACCGGAGGTAGATTTTCTGGAGTCTATGTCCGATTGGAAATCCGAGTCCGTGTAGCCGATGTGGATTGGACTATTCGATCGATAAATCAACATTCTATCCCGAAGTTCTTTTTCAGATACTTCGTATCGTTTTTTAATCGCCGTCAATGCTCTTTTCCCGGGTTACTTTGATATCTCGCCACCATGCCAACGGCAAAGCGGATATCCGGTCTCGCATACACTGAGATTGCATACATAAGCTTTCCGACGGTAGAAGCATAAGGAATGCTTCTCATGTCATCTATCTCCTCAAGGTCTTAGGGCACATTTTCTTGGATAGATGGATTCCATATATGAAAGGTAAAGCCTTTCTTGGAATCTTGCATCTTTGAATCGTTTCAAGATAATTGTTCATGTATGAAGCTTGCGATAAGCCTATCATCCCTTTCTTGCGATCTCGAGTGATCTTGATCCCAAGGATGTGTGCGGCTTCCCCTAAGTCCTTCATATCAAACTATTTTGAAAGCCATGCCCTTACGTCTGATAACACCTTTACATCGTTCCCGATGATCAGAATGTCATCTACGTATAGTACTAAGAATACCAATGCAGTTCCGACACGCTTTTTGTATACACAACTTTCGAACTCATTTTGATCGAACCCATAAGACTCTATAACATGATCAAAACATTGGTTCCAAGCTCTGGATGCCTGTTTGAGTCCGTAAATGGACTTCATGAGCTTACAAACTAGGTGTTCTTGGCCTTTTTCAATGAAGCCTTAGGGTTGTTGCATATAGATCTCTTCATCAAGACTTCCGTTAAGGAAAGCTGTCTTGACATCCATTTGCCAGATTTCAAAATTGAGATGTGCAACAATCGATAAGAGAATTCGGATGGACTTAAGGATGGCTACGGGCAAAAAAGTTTCCTCATAATCGATCCCTTCTTTCTGAGTATAACCTTTCGCCACTAGTCTTGCTTTGAAAGTTTCCACCTTTTAAAATCGGTCCTTTTTTTTTCTCTTATACACCCACTTGCAACCAATGAGTTTGACCCCATTAAGTGGTTCGACTAGCTCCCACACTCTGTTATGAAACATAGAACCCATTTCGCTTCCATTCTTTGTTTTGCCAAGAATCTGTGATCCTTGTCTTGGATTGCCTCGTCATATGTCCATGGGTTCCGATTCGTCTTGTCAAGGGAATCAAGTCCGAGGACTCTCCTATTCCCATGAATCTCTCGGTCTGTTTCACAACCCTCCCACTACGACGAGGTTCCGGTTGTGTAAGTGTGTCGTTTGGTATATCATCTTGTACAGTTGGCATTGAGGTTTGCCCCCTTAGCTCATTTAAGGTAATCTCACTTCTGGGTCTTCTTTCGTTCATATAGTCTTCTTCCAAAAATCTAAAGTGGGTGCTTATTACCACCTTTTGATCTTCGGGACCATAGAACATACACCATTTTGTTCCCTCGGGGTATCCTACATACAACCTTAATTCTGATCGAGGATCCAATTTTCTGGCTTCCTTGTCCAACACGTAGGCCGGACACCCCCAAATTCTCATGTGTCTCATACTAGGCTTGCTTGGGTCCATAATTCTTTGGAAGTTTTGGGAACCGATTTGGATGGCACCAAGTTAGAATGTAAGTCGCTATTTCAAGGCATGACCCCGTAAGCGACTTGGGAAGATCCGCGATAACTCATCATAGATCTAACCATTTCCAAAAGAGTTCTGTTTCTTCGCTCGCAACCCCGCTTTTTGTTGAGGGGTTTTTGGGTCTTGATGGTTTGGGATGCAATCCCTTCATCAGATAAATAGTTCAAAAACTCATCGCTGAGGTATTCGCCTCCACGATCGGATCGTAGAGACTTGATACATTTTTCCCTATGATTCTCTGCTTGAACCTTAAATTCTTTGAATTTTTCAAAGGTCTCAGATTTATGCTTCATAAGGAAAATATAACCGTACCTTGAGTAATCATCAATAAAAGTGACAAAATACTCATAACCTCCTCTTGCTTTGGTTGATATTAGACCACATACATCTGTGTGAACGATCTCTAACACTTCTTTGACTCTATTCCCCTTGGCTCCAAAATGTCCTCTTGGTCACTTTACCCTCCAAACATGATTCGCAGGTTGGAATTGGTTCAACTTGGAGAAACTCCAGTGAACCGTCTTTCACCAACCTTTGGATCCTCTTTGGATTTTTATATGACCCAATCTTAGATGCCAAAGAAGTGTCTCATTCACATCTGATGAACGTTTTCTTTTCTCGGAAATAGTTGATGTGTTATAGGATGCATTTCGTGAGTGGTGTGCACAGTTAATTGTATAGAGATTATTCGACCAATGTCCCATAATAGATACACTCATCATTTCAAGAAATGATGTCATTCTTATTAGAAGAAACTTAGTGTCCTTTAATCAAATTTTAGAAACTGAAAGTGAATTCTTTCCAAAACTGGGAACATAAAGATAATCTCAAAAAAACTTCGTCTTTAAAAGACAGGTGCACTTCTCCCACTGCTTTAACCACTACTCATGTAGCATTGCAATATCTGCTACTTGCGTAGTATTGCAATAACCGTTACTTATCGTAGCATTGCAATATCCGCCACTTACGTAGCATTGCAATAATTGCTACTTTCGTAACATCGCCCAGTGTGATGAGGATCTCACTCCCACTAAGTTGCCGGATCAGTTTGAACCCGTGAAGCAAACATGATTAGTGGATCTCGTATCAACCACCCATTTAATGAGAAGTATCGCCGCTAAACAAGTTTCAACAACTAGTCGTGAGAATTACCTTTCTTTCCATCCCTTTTTGGGGTTGGAACAGCAAACCTCCATTGTCTCTCTCACCGTAATTTTTAAGCACTTCCTCTTTGGATTTTCCTTGACACCACAAGCATTCCTCATCTTACCATTGCCCTTGGCAACAATTGAGTTTTATTGCTTTTGGCTTTTGGTCCTCTTTTTTTTCTTGCCTTCCCTTGGCCTAGAAAATGAAGACTTACCACTTGCCGTTAAAGCTTGAGTTTGGTGCCCCATCAATATCTCTGCCGAGACCAAAGCTTGCAATAAATCAGCTAGCGAGGCCAAAATGCTCAGAAACTTTTGGGCAGAGAGTGAAATACCAAATTCATCTGAGTCTCCAGATTATAATCTGCACTCAGAATCTCAAGTTTGTTCAGATGGGCCATCTATTTTGAGGATGTGATCCCTTACGGGTTTGCCCTCCACCATTTTTAGCGACGACATCTCTCGCAAGGTGATCTGACGAGTCCCACATTTTTGACTCGTCAGTTGGCTCATCTGATTTTGGTGTGTCAAGAATCCACTTGTGCTTTTTATGCGATTAGGATAATTTTTGTTTCCAATCAATATAGTTTCCATACATATTGTATTGACTTTAAGTATATTAACAGTGGATTAAAAGGTAACGACATGCTGAACTGAAATAAATAACTATATGCATAAGCACAAGTATATCACAAGATTCAATCACATGCATCATATTAAAATCTCAAAAAAAATATGAACATGCATCAGCCAACATCTCAAAACAGTTTAAATAAGCCACGTGGGGTGGGTCATTATTTAAACACATTCAAGCAGGTTACAAACAAGAACAATTACAAACCTTTAATATCCGGATTAATAGTTGGCTCCCACTTGACCAATATAAAATTGACAGGGACTTCGGGGAAGTATATGCATATCAATTTTATACCTAAGTAATAACCATGATTAAATCTGAGGATTATTATTTCATTATTGAGCGAGTCTCGTGGGGAGGGTCATCGCCGCCACTAATAATAACCCACAATCATCCATTTGGAATTCATTCATGTGAAAGCCTATCTTTTGACCATCCCTGTGGGGAATTTCTCCAAAAGAATTCACAAATAAATAAATCATGGAGGTCAAAATTAATTCAATTTTATTATCCGGAATAAAATTGTCAATTAATTATTTAAACATACTTAGTAATTTTGAAGGTGAGATTTTTCATTGGGCAACTCTCATGCAAACACATTTAAACAAATTAAATAAAGCATAAGATAGCACAATAATGAATCAAGCAAAACAGGAAAATAAACATATTGGGCACAAATTATCCAATTGTCATGGTTTGATTTTTTTTTTGGCTTGATCTTGAAGAAACACCATCTTGAATTTCTTCTGTTTCGTCGTCTCGAAAAAATACTCCGTCTCGAAATGCCCTTGAGTAGCTCCTGGCCGGGATCTGCGCCCGCATCCGGCGGCCCACTTTCGGCAATACGCCTCAACACAACTTCGGCAGGCGGCGATGCCGTAACCGCGCCCGCATCCGTGCTCCTCGGCGGCAGCGGCGGCGCTGCCCATTTATCTTCAGCGTGACCCTGCCGTCTCCGCATCGGCGCGTCATCCGCTCCGATCCACTTTGGCCGGCTCCGGCGGTGCGCGTCGCGCCGCGCCCGCCCGTCTTGTTCGCTCGCCCTCGGCCTCGCCCGGCGCCCGTGCGTACTGCGTGCACCATCATCTGTGGCGTGCCTCCGTTGGCACGTTTCGCGTGACGGACGCCGCCTACGCCCAGTTCTGGATTTTATCCTTTAATTCTTCGTCTCCATCTTCGTTTTCAATCCGGTTACAATTTATTTACAAAAAATAAATAAACTGAATCTGAACGTAGTCTATTACATTGATCAAATCAAACAAATTCTAATCTACTCGTGGATTTTCTCACGAGGCAAAACGAATCCGAACAAATCGAATTAAAAACCACAATTTATATGCAAGCATAAATAAACACATTAAATTCCATGACAATTGGATACCTGCAAAATAGATCTAGCAATTCTACTATCCAATTTCAAATTTAATGTCAGCGAATTAAATTACAATTTAAAAAATTCAGAGCCCGAAACCGTGACTCGGATACCAGTTGTTGGGGAATAAGTTGCACAGATCTATTCGGGGTGAATATTTAAATACAAATATAATTCTTATAATTATTACTAGCATGAATTAATCCTATATTAATTCAAATAATAATCCAACAACATATCATGCATATAATTAATTCACGTAAATCCTACGACGTGAATTCTACGAGTTTACGTGAACGTACCTCTTGGGATGACAGTGATCTGGCTTATTAGACTAACCAAAAGAACTTCCCAAGTATTCCCTTAATCCTTGTTCGACTATCCGGTGGTAGGACACTTGTGAATAATTAACAAAAGGAAAAATAAATTATGTTGCACCACCTTTGTGGATTTACTAATTTTTCCAGCACATGGAATTGTACTTGGGAATGAAAGAGTCATCCCCTATTTATAGAGCATAGGTGGTCGAAAATTGTGGCAAAAAAACAATGTGGGAAAATCTTTTCTTGATCTCCAAGAAATCTTGAATATATCTCCTATATTCTTTTTCCCATAATTATAATATTCCACAAAATCCCACTTACTCTTTGTTATGGGATATTTTCGAAAATAATAGGCAAGAATCCAAGATTTGGATCTTCTTGAATTTATGAGATATTCTTGTATTTCAAGAAATACATATCTTCCATAATATCTTTTCAAGAAAATCAAGAAAATCTTTCTTGCCCTTTATCTTTCAAAAAATTAGAAACTTTCCTTATAAATAACCAAGTGGGAGATTTCTTGAATTTAATGAGACAATCTTGTATTCCAAGAATACATATCTTCATTCCATAACAAAATTCAAAGAAAATCTTTCTCCCCTTTTATCTATAAATTTCGAAAATAATTAGGAAAAATAAGCAACAATATTTATTTTATTTTAAACACCTTTTTCAGTTATTGGATTATATGTTGGGCTACTCAGGGGGCCTTTAGGAGAATTAAGATTGGACCTTCCAATGGACCTTGAATTAACAATATTGAGCCACAATATTATTCAAGCCCATAAATATTAATTAATCCCAAAGACATAATTAATATTGACTATCCATCTTAACCCATATTACGGTCAATATGGCTCCCGGTTATTATTTTCCGTGTTTAAGATTATCTAGCCCATTAATTAATTCAAGCCACTGAATTAGCTTTCCATTAATTAATATCTTTTGTCCTTGGTCAAGGAACAGTTCAACATTATTATCCATACCAGAAACTAATTCCACTTGCAAGATTTGGTATGATAAATCTTATGAACCTCCCAAGGAACCAAATCGAACAAAGCGTACTTGCACACAATTCTCGTATTAAATCTTAGCAATCACATGTGACCAATAATATTGCCCAAGATAAAAAGTATTGAATCTCGTTGATTCTCTACCCATGATAAGTCAAAGCAATAATTACCAACCACACGTGATCCTATTTAAGGAACGAAGATTAAGAAATAACGAACCATCGAGGTCTAATTCTTCCTTATTCGGGATTTGAAGAATTTGTCCTCTGTAGGTCCTATTCAAATTGCATCGATCATGCACTAGTGTAATCTCTTGGTCAAGACAAGCCAATCCCGAGCTTTACACTTCAACCTTTCACGATGGATTGTTCATTTCCATCTAGGTCGTGAATGGCGTATTTTTTTTAGTTACAAGCGGATCGTTAATTTAATCTTACGTGATCCGGTATCACTAAATTAACTACAATGTAACACGACGACGATTTATTGAAGCAGATTATGCAGTAAATATATGTAACATTCGATAATATTTAAAGCATCAGTGATAAACAATTTATTTCAGTAAATAAGTCCGAAATTCAGTTTTGATTATACAAAATAAAAGAATACTTTCCAGTATAATCCCAACAACACATGCCTGAGATCGTGCGGGAATTGGTGGACGAAGAGCATTGAATCTGGGTTCGGTATGGGATGGGCTTGGGTTATGCTTGAGTTGGATAGGGGATGCTGATGAGAGATTGGGAAGACGAGTTACAGTTGGAGTCAGTCTCCAGGTGGGAGATTGTTGGGATTGTTGGAGTCTAAGTTGAGGAATGAGTCCAGGGAGGACAAGACTTGAGGAATGAGTCCAGGGAGGGCAAGAAGTTCGGAATGAGTCCAGGGAGGACAAGACGTTCGGAATGAGTCCAGGGAGGACAAGACGTTTGAATGAGTTGAGGTCAAGACGTTTGACCTAGTTTTCCTTTTGCTGTCGATCTCAATTCGGATCTCGGTGGGAGATTGTTGGGTTATGGAGCCTGAGTGAAACGGGGATGCAGGGCGCGTGAGGCTTTCGACCGGTCTCGAGAGGGCGAAAGTGTGTGCTCGGTCGAGCGCTCCCCTTTGCAGTGGTGAGAAGGCACTCGAGCAAGGTTGCTGATCGAGCAGAACCACTCAACCAAGGGCTGAGGTTGAGCGGTTCCGAGACTTGTACGCGGAGGCCCAGTTTCATCTTCGAGGGTTTCGGTCAGGATGGGCCAAACCTAGGTTTCTATTATAAATACCCCCTGACTCCCACATTGTATCTTGCACTACTTGCACTATCTTATACGATATAGTAGATCTCTCCTGGCTTGGTAGTGCCCCCAGATGTAGTCAGTTTGACGAACTGGGTAACCAAATTGTTTGTTCATTAATCCGTAGTTCCATTATTTTCTCCAATAATTGCTTGCCTTAATACCTAACATTAACATCATTCCCTGTGTAATACAATGATCATAGATTTAATTACCTAACACACTCACACAACTATGGTAGATAAACTATCTTTAGAAAAACACCATGATGGAAAACCTTTACTTAAAAGTAAATTCTAGAGTGACCAAGTTTCATGCTATGAAACTTATTTTTAATTTATGGGCATGTGAACCTATCCAGGGTATGATATATGTCAATTTTAGTAGGTTAGGAAAAATGTATTGGAATAGATGAAATAAGTCAAATAATCCAAGTTGTTCATGGAAGACCAACTCTTCCTCAAATTATATTCCTTCCACACTACAAAAAAAATGGGTTTTAACAACGAATTTTAGCGACGGATCCAACTACCGTCGCTACTAGCGACAGATAAAGTCAGATGGTCAAAGTCCCCGTATTTAGCGACGGTTTTAGTATCCATCGCTACTAGCGATGAAATATCGGCGGTTTAGCGACGGAATATTCGAACCGGGTCAAATCAGGTCATTTAGCAATGGTTATATCCGTCGCTAAAGTCGGACCCGGAGCACGAAGCATCCCAGCACTTAGACCACCACCCAACCAAGTTTAGCGACGGTTTTTTGAACAAAGCGACGGTTTTTTACCTTCGCTAGTAGAGACGGAAGTTAAGTAACCGTCACAAATCCGTCGCTAAATTTCGATTATATAACCTGCGCATTCAGCATTTAGACGCGATTCTTCCGCATATAGATCATCCTCCGCCGTCGCCGTATGCCGTTCGTTGTCGTCGTCCTGAGCATTCGGTGCACGTGGTTCAATTCGTATCGTCGTATTCTTCCTTTTGACAGTATTTTTTCTAATTTTTAACCGTTTATTTTCTCATTTCGTACGTTTATATATATATATATATATGTATTTTAGTTTAATTAGTCAATTACGTATATTTATTTTAATTACGTATATGCATGTTAGATTAGTTTGGTTGATTAGGATATTTTATAATTATGTGATAGATTAATGGTTAGAATGGTTAGAATTGTTAGATTGATGGTTGACTAGAATGGTTAGAATTGTTTTATGATTATATATGTGATATACATATGTGATAGAATGGTTAGAATTGTTAGATTGATGGTTGACTAGAATGGTTAGAATTATTTTATAATTATGTGATATATATATATATATATTAATTTGGTTAGAATTGTTAGATTGATGGTTGACTAGGATGGATATATAATAACACAATCGAAACTCTGTCAAAATTTAGGCGCGATTTAAATTAATTATTTAATTATTAAAAAATATAATGAATTTATTTTATATAATGCGGTTGAGTACTAGCCAAGGTGGACGGATGGACAAATGATGATAATGAATGGTCGAGAAGAGGTCGTGGCGGGGGCGTGGTCCATTCCTTTGAGGAAGAATGAATGGTCGAACCTAAAGAGGGTCGGTCATCTCGGGCGACGGGTCCATTCCTTTGAGCACCGTGGAAGAAGAGGGTCGATTAGCATCGAGACCAGGAAAGTAAGTTATAATTTTTGAACCTTTGTTTAGTAATTATAAAATTAATTGTTAATTATACTTATTAATTTTTTAATATGTTTCAGCATTATACCTGGTCATGAGGCTTCCACTATAGCCACCAACTCCATCTTGCCAGTTGGAATTGCAATGGGGGCCCACATTGGAGAGACGTTGTTCGAGCAAAGAACGCCAACTCTACTTGACGAGTTTAGGGGTACGCATAATAATTGATTATTTATTTTAATTTAATATATAATATATATTGTTATATATAAATTTAATAAAGTTTGTGTTAATGAAATGCGTAAATGCACGAAGTGGGCGGATGGTATGTCACCGACCCGATTTCTACAGCCGATTCGTAAGCTTGTCCTTTGCCGATACAAGGACATGCTTTTTGGTGGCATATGGGTGGAGGGATGAAAAATTTGGATATGACGGATGACATGGACTCGGGCATGTGGGAGTCGATTATGGCGGTTTGGAGCGATCCCGCATACCAGGAGATGTGTCGAAAGAATCGCCAAAATCGCCTGAGCCAGCAAGGAGAGGATGAGGGCGTCGCTGGCCGGATCCCAATCGATTCTGGAGCACCGCATGGCGGAAGTAAGTAATATAATTTATTTAATTGTACAATAATTAAGTTCATAATTAATATTAATATTTTTATTTGCTAATAGGAACTACGGCTCGGGACGCCCTCTAGACGCTCTTGAGACTCTTCAGACTTTCGCCACGCCTTTATGAAGAGGAGACGAGGACCTCCACCTACAGCCGCAACACCCACGTGCACGTAAATAATTAATGTTGTATTTAGTAATTATTACACCTGATCTTAATTATAATTGTTGAGAAATCTGTATTTTAGTTTTGATGGAAGTTCCAAAACAGGTTGTAATAGGACGGTCGGACTGTTTGGTATGATCGATAACTTAGAATCGATTAAGATGACCAAATTGAAATGTATAGATAGTGATGTAAAGATATGTCACATATTGAGGGGGAACTCAATATGTATAGGTCAGGTCGAAGTATCAGATGACCCAGATAAGGTCAGATGATCAGAAGACTAAGAACAAATCAAGACAAGAAGTCAAGATCGGTGAAGACAGAAGACATCAAGACTCGGGGATGAACTCAAGACTCGGGATGAACTCGAAAGATAGACAAAGTGAAGACTCGGGGATGGACATCGAAGACTTAGATGAACTCAAGACTCGGGGATAAACCAAGACTCAAGAACAAAAAACTCAAGACTCAAGATGAATGAAGACATCGAGGCTCAGAGTCACCAAGATCGAAGACTACCGTAAGACTCAAGACCTATATCGCCGAGTCTGCAGATTGAGCTAAGACAATATGCATCGAAGACTCAAACAAGGTAGATCGATCGCCATTCGATCAAGTCACCACACCGGTGACAATAAAAAAGAGATACACCGCATAAGACATTTAATCTTCTACAAAAGGAATATCAATCGCCTAACGGACAAATTTCGAAGTTGCCATGGGTTGGGCAAGGAGAAAGTGACACGTGCACAAAAAGAGCTGACAACACGGGATACGACGCTGCGGACAAAAACGACGCTAATCATACCTACGGCCACGCCGATAATTGGAGCACGTCACAATCATATCCTACAACCTACCCAATATAGCCCAAAATTCAAATTGCTCTCCAACGGCTCTTTGATTTCGAGGTCTATAAAATGGGATTGTTCACAAAGACCAACAAGAGACAACTAGCAAAGAACGAACGCGGAGACACCGCAAAAGAAACAAAAGCTACAGCAAAATCTCCGCTCAAAGAACACTATATTTGAAGATTATTCTTAGAATGTTCATCCCATTAGTTCTTAGCAAGAAATCCTATCCACTAGTATTTTGGCTACCTAAAAACCAGGATAGATTTCCAGTTGGAATCCTCAAACATTCTTTACCCAAACGCAAGTTAGGTTAAGTTTGTTCCCGGAAGATTTCAGACTAGGGATTCTAGTTTTCTGATTTCTAGTTCGGTTGAGTGTGAACTCGATAAACATCTGTAGAGTGTGAACTCAATAAACATCTCAGCCATCCCTTGAGGGATATAAGTCCCCCAGGTTAAGTTTGTAGAGTGAGAACTCAGTAAACATCTCGCCATCCCGTGAGGGGTATAAGTCCCGCAGGTTAAGTTCGGTTAAGGTTCCCCTGTGTTAAGGAAAGAGTGGACGTAGGACGGGTTTCGTCTGAACCACTATAAAAAGTCTTGTGTGCATTTACTTGCTTTCTTATTGCTTTACACTATTCACACAACTGAGTTTAAAACAGCATACATATTCTAAGTTAAGCTAAGTCTGCACCAAGCAACTGATCTGATCAGGTTGACACTTTAGTCAGCTGATTGAAAACTGACTTAAGAATCTGAATTGATAAAATTGGTTTTTCACACGGGTAAAAACAAGCTTCCGCACCACTCAGTTAAACTGACAGATATCAAATTGATCTGCCCTCAGGCACGCAGTAAGATTGAACATCAGTCTAAACTGATACACTAGCACTCTGATCGGGTAATCTGCAAATCACACCTGATCCGCACGAAAAGTTTTGGAAGTCTATTCACCCCTCCCCTCTAGACTTCCACCCTCACAAAACCCGTTCGGGACCTACAAGTGGTATCAGAGCAGTGGTTCTACAGACCACTGACTTTGAGTATCATCGATTCTTGAGGAAGAATCTTTGTGGTCATTTGAACAGATCTTGAAAAACTATTTTCAAAACTCATTCCTTTTCAAAAATCACTCAGCATGGATAATACCTCTGGCATGTATCATGATTTGCCTAAGTTTTCAATTGATGAGTATGCAGATTGGGCTATATATATGTGCAACCATCTAGGATCGATAAGCGGCAGAATGATGGAAGTCATTTAACGAGGACCCATCATCATATATCATGACAACCCAGGAGTTGGAGGAGATCCAGAATTTGCACCGGGAAGTCTTGTACGAAAAAGCCCAGCCCTGATGGATGCAGAAGAAAGAAAGCTGTATACTATAGATACAATTGCCAGGCATATAATCATGAAGACGATGGATAAAGTCACAAAGGAGAAGATAAAGTATCTCAAAACCGCAAAAGTAATGTGGGATACTCTTGCTGAGATATGCGAAGGAAATGATCAGATCAAAGACAGCCGACTACAAGCCGAACTGGTGAAGTTCAAAAAGCTAAAGATGTTGCCCAACGAGACCATCAACGAGCTCGATGGGAGGATCACCATGTCAGTAAATAAACTATGAGAACTTGGAAGAGAGATGTCAGACAAAGATATCAACTACAAGATCTTAAGATCTCTCACCAAGAAATGGGACATAAAAGTCACGGTAATCAAGGATTGCCAAGACATCTCCAAGATGAAGCCGAGTAGCTTGTTCCTAAGCCTTAAAGCTCACGAGTTCGATTTAATCGAAAGAGGACAAGCAGATGAAGACGAGACGCCTGCTGAAGCCTCAACGTCTAAATCAGTTGCGTTTAAAGCAACCAACTGCAGATCAAAGGCCACTGAACATGTTGGAAACATAATGAGTCAAGCAGAACAGATCTCTCTGCTTACCAGGAAACTTGAAAGAACAAATACTCAGCTTGGTAAGTATCATAGATTCTACAGTGACTATCAAGACAATAGAAGAAACAGGAGGCCAACTGACAGATCACTAGAAAGAACCATATCTGATGATCGAAGCGATCACAGAGAAGAAAAGAAAAGAGATGATCTGTCAGATGAGAGAAGAGATAACAGATCTGACAGAAGGAGTTCAGATTACCATCAGAAAGGGAAGTCACCTGACAAATCCTACAGACGGAGTGACTCACCTGGCAGAGGAAGTTCCGTAGATCGAGGATCATGCTTCAATCAGGAGAAACCAGGTCACTACAAAGACCGACGCCTCGACCGACCCCAGAGAAAGGAAGAGAAACGAATGTAAGAGAGCAACGCTTTTAGAGATAGGAAAGCCCCCGGTCACGACACATTTGGAATTGATGATTCCTATCCTTTCCGAGGATTCTAGCTACTCATCCGAGAAGACTTCGCGTCTCGATAGCGATCTTTGTTGACCTCCACGAGCATGAAGATCTCGATATTCTCTTCGGATGACGATGAAATCACCGATGGCCAAGGAGGACCAATCTGAGGTAACTCGCAAACGTTTCGCTTTTTCAATTTCCACACCGCTATTATTATTAGCTTTGGCTTTGGAGAGATTGACTTGCAGCTCTACTCGAAAGCAATTGCTTGATGATCTCTCGATCAAGAGAGACACTTATACAATAGTGGAAGTTGAAAATGGCAAGCTAATGATCGAAATAATCAAATTTTGTTAAAGAGAACGCCTCAAAGAAAGCTACCGAATCGAAATCCAATCAAACCGCTGCTCAAAAGGTAACTGAGGAACTTAATGTTCTGAAAGTTAAATCTTCTGATCAGGAGAAGCAGATCAAAGATCAGCTAGCAATCAACAAACAACAAGCTGATGATTTCAAAATCCTTCAAGCTAAATTTGATGAGCTATTCCGACTACATGAGAGTCTAAAATCTACTGAGGATAGTTTTATAAGAAAGAAAATAGAGGTTTTCACGAAGTCATCAAAAACCGTTCAAGATATGAACACCTATTTTCGAACGCCGACTAACAAGAAGAGAATTGGGTATGAGAACCCTTCTACATCCTCAAAAGCCCCGTTTGATTCACTTTAGAAGGGTGTAATCAAACGTGTCTCTGACAAAGATACACTAAAAGCTAAACTTGTATCTGATAAGGGAAAAAGACATGCTGAGCAATTAAGGCAAGTGCCTAATCAAAAATGGAACAAAAATGGACCCCAACTGATTAAGCATCAGCCGAGGAATCAACAGAAGAACCCAGTTCTTCTGAAGAAACCTCAACCTGATCAGCAGATTAGGTATCAGAAGAGACAACCTGTGAAAAGGAAATCTAATCTGAGACCCATCAAGGTCAGCTGCCTAATAAGCAAGCTATAGGTAAACTGCAAAGACCATCTATGCCAAAAAGATATGAATCTTTCGATGGTAGCAGTCGTACCTACCCTTATAACCAGAGATCTAGGGCTACTGCACCTGAGCCACACTGGATTAAAAGAAGACAAAATATAAAGAAAAATCCCAAGTCTTGTAAGTCATCCAAGGCTCACACTAATAATCATACTAATCAGAAAGCATATAAAGAAACATATGATTATGTTGATATGTATGGGAGACAAATCAGACCTTCTAATCTATCTAATTTTCATAGAAGTGCTCTGTTTGTGTGGATCCCTAAATCCACCACTAACCCCCCAGGACCCAATTCCAAAGGGGTACCTAAAGCCTGATTTGATTGCAGGTTTGCGTGGGGCTGACCAACAAAGAAGATGCACAAGCAACTATCTGGTACATCGATAGTGGATGCTCAAGGCACATGACTGGAAGCAAACATCTCCTTAGCTCTTACAAAGAACAAGAAGGCCCACGTGTACTTTTCGGTGATGATAACTTTGGTTATACCAAATGATTCGGAACCTTAGAGAATGATGATGTACAAGTAACTGGAGTCTCGTATGTCGATGGATTAAAGCACAATCTACTATCAGTATCACAATTCTGCGACAACGGATTCAGTGTTGAGTTCTCGAGCGATAAGTGTACGATTAGGAATCGAGCCACTCAACAAACCTTGCTAACTGGTTCAAGGAAAGGGACGATCTATACAACAGATTGGAACAATTTCCCAAGGAATACATGCTTAATTGTTAAGAGTTCCAAAAGTAGCAGTTGGCTCTGGCACAAAAGAATGAGTCATCTGAACTTCAAGACTCTTAACAAGATAGCTAGGATGTCTTTGGTTGAGGGACTTCCGAATGAGATATTCTCCAAAGATCAGACATGTGCCGCATGTCAGAAGGGAAAACAAGTTAAAGCCTCATTCAAGGGAATACGGACCGCAAGATCCAATGAAATCTATCGAATCGCTCCATATGGATCTATTCGGACCCGCCATTACACGGTCGGTCTCGGTGGGACTTAAATATACTCTAGTAATCGTGGATGATTATTCCAAGTTTACTTGGGTTGTATTCTTATACAAGAAGAACGAGACAACGACAAAGATACCCGAGCTGCCCAAGAAGCTACAAAACGAGAAGGGTGTCAGCATAGTAAAAATCAGATCAGATAAAGGTCTGAGTTCCCGAATTCCTTTATTATTGATTTTTTTGACCGAGTTTGGTATACAACATGAAACGTCACCGCGCAAGAACGCCACAACAAAATGGAGTAGCAAAAAGGAGAAACAGAACTCTCAAAGGAAGTTTCGCCAGACTATGTTATTTGAACATGCCACACCAAGCCGTTTAAGGCGAATAATCAATATTGATGCCATACTCGGAACAAAATGTTCTCGACTAAGACTCACTTCAAAACACCTTATGAGTTTGTGGAAGGACGAGAAAACCTCATGTTTCATACTTCCATGTTTTTAGGTGCAAGTGTTTCATTCACAACAATGGGAAAAGTCGGGTTGAAGACTTTTGAGGCCAAGTCAGATGAGGGCATATTCTTAGGATATTCCTCATCCAGCAAGGCTTTCAGAGTTTACAACAAACGAACTCTAGTTGTGGAAGAAACACCCCATGTGGTCTTTGATGAGACATCTTCCAACAAGAGAAAGCTGCCTCGTAACAAAGCCGTACGGATCAATCGCTACCGACACGCAGAGAATGGATCGCCTAAGCATCAAGGAGAAAGAAGTTTGAACACGTAAAAGTGTACATCCTGAACTTGATCTTGCCGATTCAACAGTTAATCGAGACCCTAAGGTACGCATAACTATCGATGAAGAAGCATTATAACCGAGACAATATCAATCGAACCATCTCGGTTGGGGAACTCTGAAGTTCCTCTTTAACGACATCGACATGATGAGTCCAACATCAGCTGAGACATGTTCTTATCAAGTGGATCATAATTCCGCACCACTCCCAATCACTAGTAATGAACCATCAGATATGGATGATGTTCTCCAAACAGACGCACATTAGAACAGAAGGACCTGAATTACCAGTCATCCAACTGATCTGATTATCGGAGACCCATCTGATAGAGTCAAAACTAGACATCAGATTGGTGAAAGTGCCATGCATTATTGCTATATCTGTCTTTGAAGGAACTAACTACAAAGAGAGGAAGCTCTACAAGAAGCAAGCTGGATTCTAGCCATGCAGGAGGAGCTGGAACAGTTTGAGAGGAATCAAGTTTGGAAATTGGTGGACAGACCAACTCATCAAGACGTAATTGGCACGAAATGGGTATTCAAGAACAAGAGAGATGAGAAAAATGTCATAACCAGGAATAAGGTAAGACTTGTTGCTAAGGGATATTCACAATCAAAAGGAATTGATTATGATGATACCTTTGCACCAGTCGCTCGCCTAGAAGCCATTCGTCATTTATTTTAGCATATCGCTTAATCGTGGTATCGATGGATGTAAAGAGTGCATTCTTAAATGGGGTACTAGCAGAGGAAGTTTATGTCGAACAACCTCCAGGCTTTGAAAAAGGCAACCAAGTGTACCGATTAAGGAAAGCTCTTTACGGCCTGAAACAAGCTCCTCGAGCTTGGTATGATACACTCTCTCAGTTCTTGATAGACAGCGGGTTCACTAAAGGAATAGTGGACATAACCTTATTCAGAATAGAAGATGGAGAAGATATTCGATGGTTCAGATTCGTGGGCGGCATCATCTTTGGATCTCCCAACAAGAAGCTATATGTGAGAAGTTCAAAGAAATTGATGCAAGGGAAGTTCGAGATGTCCATGATGGGTCGGATGAATTACTTTTACGGGTTTACAAGTCAAGGTAGTACTGAAGGGATATTCAAATCCGCCAGCGAAGTATACAAGGAATCTCCATTGGCAAAGTTTGGAGTTCAACATTGTAAGGAAGCTTTAATTCCAATGATGATCGGGTTCAAGATGGATCCGGATGAAGATGGTCGAAGTTAATCGAAAAGAATATAGAGCTCGATTGGATCACTACTATACTGACCGCCACTGGACCGGACATTACTTTTTGCAAGTAGGTGTATGTGCGATTTCAAAGCAAATCTAATGCAAAGCCACCTAAAGCGACTAAGCGGATTCTCAAGTATCGAAGGGATCAGTAAACCTTGGTTTATTTTACCCATCGATGACAATCTAGAGCTTAGTGGGTATTCTCGATTCAGATTACGAGGTTGCATAATCGTGAAGTCAACCTCGGGTTCATGTCGGGCCGGGAAATAAACCGATCTCTTGGTTTTCGAAAAGCGAGACATCGATTCGCGACATCTACTCTTGAAGCGAGAATATATGGGTCTGCAGGAAATTTGTTGTTCTCAAGCCGCCCGCTAAGTCGGCGGTGAGGGATTACAACATCGTAGCTAAGAACGTACCTATATTCTGTGACAGTAATAGTGCTATTGCAATCACTCAGAATCTTGTTCTACATACAAGATGCAAGCATGTGGATGTCGACACCATTTTATCGAGAGATCACACGTTGAAAAGAAGAATATCGGGATGGAAAAGATCCATCTTGACAAGCGAAAAGTCGATATCTTAACTAAGCCACTAGCCGAGATCGATTCGAGAAAGTTATGCAACGAAGCTAGGGCTTCGGATCTGGAGAAAAAATGGATATGGTTGAAGGATTGATCTCGAACCCGGTTGGTTAAAGACTAACGGGTTAAGTGAAATAAGTTGAGTTAGGAATTTCAACTGATCAGACGACCAGATGAGGAGCCGATCTGAAGTTCAGACAAGAAGCAAATCAGTTCAAGATATATTAGATTAAGGGGGAACTGATCAGATTGGAAGATTACTTTATAAGTCGATTAAAGCTGCAGTCAACAAGCAAGTCAAGTTTAAAGCTACAAATCGCATAAGTCAGAAGAAACAACACAACAATGGAATAACATAGTTTTTCATTGATAAGGACCCGGAGGTCAGATTTACAAGCTACAAGTGATATCACAAGCTACAAAGATCTACAAGCTATCTTCAAGTGGTATTACAAGTACAAGAAGACCCGGAGGTCGATACATAAACCATAAGCCCTAAGACAACCCTAGGCAGGGGAGGAGAGAGAGAGATTTTAAGAGCTGATGCTCTCAGACTCTCCGACCCAGGGGGCGCAGAGAAGCTTCTAGAATCCTGAAAGCCACTCTTAGAGCTTCGGAGTGAGGAGCGAGAGCGAGCCTTGAAGGATCTTTAAGCTAGGAGCCCTTAGACCTAAAATCAATGGGCTTTCCAGCTGTTAAATGGGACACAGTGCCACAGGTTTGGTCACAAAGACCATATGGCCATGAGTGTCTCATGCAAATATTGAGTTTGATACACTATATTGTATATCAAACCCATGTTTTGTTTCAGACTAAGTCTGTTGATGCTTATTCCGTCATCTCGATAGGCGCACAAGGTGCATACGGTTAGGAGAAGTGCCTTCTCATTTGCCTTAGCAGATCCACCTCCATGGTGGTAAAGAAGCTTAACATTGATCGTATGTGAAATCTTAGATGACGACGAAATCAGTGTGAAGAAACACACATGGTTGATTTGAGAAGCTGAATTCATTGGAAAAGGGTTAAAGGTTCCCACCGGAAGTTTCACCGGAAATAAGGAACTCATCGGAAAAGCATGAAGGATATGCTAAAGAAGATGAAATGGTTTATGTTGTGTTGTTTTCCTAACACCCCAGGCTAATTTATAGAAGGAAATTAGGGGTATAAATGCAAATTTATTTTCTCAGAAGATCTTAAGAGAAATTTGCATCGACAACGCGTATGGAACAGGCGGCTAATGGTTGGATGAGTTAACGATGTGTTTAATCACATCGTATCTATGCCATTATTACGGAATGTCAAATCGCGCCGACTTGGGAATCGAGGCGACTTTTTGACTCCCCGAAGTAAAGGTTTTGGCGGGAGTTGACTTCAGTAAATGCAGGTTGATTAGAAGAAGACTGAAGGATAAAGTGTATCAGAAAAGAGGATCAGATAAGTGGCGAAGTGCTTCAAGCAAGAATCTGATCAGATGAGTGAGATATTGTTGGGAAATGCATAAGGCAACCATCAGATAAGTCAACAAAGTACCAGATCAGACCACCGTGGTAACTGATTGATTACAATATCAATCAGTAAGATACACTCTCTTATTTATCTCTTTCTGAATACCTTATGCGTTATTTAAATAATTAATTTATTTTACTCTGTTCATGACGCATGCTCTGCAAAGCTTTTAATGCGGACTTGGGAAAATGTTTTCAAAATGTTTTATTACGATTTTTCGAGTTCGAAATACGAGAAGACTTCTTTTCTCAACCGTGAGATCAAAATACTTTTTGGCCGACTAATCTCAGCCACTGATTTCAAATCACAGATACTTGAGTACTTTGGAAAGTTGTGCAAAAAGGTTTTCCCTCGTTTTCTATAAAATCCAAATCTTTCTCAGAAAACCACTTTCCACTACTTCGTCTTCTCAAAGTTCTTAAAAGATCATTTTTCAAAATCTTCAGAGAATTACTTTCGAGATCAATTGATTCTACTCTTCCGATTTCTAAATCTTTCGAATCAATTTCTGGTAATTTCTTGTTTTAATTAATTGCATGATCTCTATTTCTCTCTGGTACCTAGGTTTACAAGTTGTGATTCTGTAATTTTTATAAGATCTAAACGCTTATTTGCTAAATTAATACTAAATTACTAGTTTGACTGAATTTATTGAAATATCTTACTCAAACTAAACATCAATTTGCATATCGTACATAAATGACACATCTTGTTCCACGACCGGGCCAAGGGAAAAAGTTCTGCAACTTTGCATCGATGAAGAAAGACATCATTGATGAAAAGTACGTAGTCTTCACCATCACCTCAGATCTGAAATCGCTGGAAATTCTGGAGTGCTTACGAGCTTGTGGACTTGAACGCTATTGCTCTACACATCAGAACATCGTCCACACCCATGAAGCCCTGGAGTTTCTCTACAATCTGCAGAGGGATGAAGACAATGATGCTGACCTGATTTCTTCCGTTGGCGGACTGGAAGTTCGAGTGTCTAATGACGATCTCCAAAGGATATTCGGCCTAACTCGAGGAAGCATCAATCCAGAGACCTACACGTCTGATGTAGGAGAAAAGGGATTTCTTGAAGCCGAGCTGTTGAGACCAGCAAATAAGGAGAACACGACAAACGTCAAAGCCTCCTATCTGAAGAGAAAATATCGCCTTCTTCTTGAAATTGTTCAGAAGGTGATCATGTGCTCAACTTATAGCCTTGATGCGGTCACTTCATACAAGATAAGTGTCATGGCTGCAATAATCAAGAAGACTTCAGACATCGATTGGTTGGGTATGGTCAAAGCACGTCTACAAAAAGACTCCGGGAAGTTTGAACTGACCCAGAGCAATGAAGTGTGCTTATCTTCCAAGTGCTCATTCATACACAAAATCTCTATCATTCTGTCAGATAAGCTGCCACAGAATTATGAATGGAACGAGAATGGAGCGAAGATTTACCAAGCAAAGCACAAGACCATATTGGGCAAGGATGAGTCCCTACCTGGACAAGCTGACAAGGATCCGACTCCTTAAGTGCCCAAACCCAAGGGAGAAAAGAAAGGAAAAGACAAGGACACTGCATCGTCTGAAGTGCAGGAAAAGGCCGTTCCAGAGAAGAGGATGAAGAGGAAGGATCTGGCTAAGAAACCAGATGCTCAGCGGAAACGTCAGAAGAGAGTCTCATCTCCTCTGAAAACTGCTCCAAGTTCTGCCCAGCAAGTCAGCAGAACGAAGGATCTGATGCAAGTAAGATCAGAAGAAGAGATAGCAGTCCGCTCTGAGCCAACTATCAGAGAAGTAAGGGAAGAGCAGATGATCGCAACAGAAGGAGAGAAATCTGTCAGAGGGACAGAAGTGGAGCAATCTGAGGAAGAATCACCATCTGATTCTTTGCCTCTAACCAAGATCTTCCAGAAAGCAAGATCGCCAACGCCCACTTCCAAGTCACCATCACCCTCTCCTCAAAAATCATCACCACCATCCTCTCCCCACAAAACCTTCTCTCTCTCACCCTCACCTATCAGAACAACATCTCCCACACCACCAATCAATGAAACCGTTCAGGCAACTGAACACCCTCAACACGCTGAAAACAAACCTGAACTACAAACATCCCAATCCCTGATCAAGTCTCAAAAACCTGAGAGATCCGACAAGCGAGTGTCCATCTCTCATAATCCCTTCAACACCAGAACAATGCTTGCTTCACCTGCTCCAGAGAGCCCCATCATAAGGATAATGAAGCAACAGATCAAAGAGTATCTGCTGGATCTGTGCCCTGAATTGGATCAACATCCTGGCATCCAGCAACATATAGAAGAGATAGTGTTCTGGAGGGATATCAGATTGAAGAGCATAGAAGAATTTCCGATTCTAATGACAACTCTGGGATCAGATTTCTTTGTAGACTTGGAGTTGAAATGTCTAAACAATGCTGGGATTGAAAGTGATGTTGAATTGGCATCTGACGATGATATCAGATGGCTGATTCATGAAAGGTTCGAAATTGCTGATAAAAGGGAGGAAACCGTTCAACCTCCTACAGATCAAGAGGGAGCTGCCGATGAACCAAGAATGGGTGCTGCAGATGAGACCCGACTTGGCAAGGCGTCAACATCTGACCAGACTGCTACGGTGAGCTCTGATACCCTAGATCATTATACTCAGAAGATTCAGGATGGGATCAAGACTGCATTTGAAGACAAATTCACAGCGCTCACAGCAGATCTGATGAAGCGATTTGAAGATGAGCAAGCAAAACTAGTTGACAAGGAACAAAGTCACACAGTTGGGATGCACAATGCCATCCTTGCTGAAGTAATGCAACTAGTAAATCCTCTTGCTGAGAAGCTCAAACTCCAGTCTGACAAACTCACAGTTCAGACAGAGATGCTCAATCAGACACATGTACTTTTGGAAAGTGTCTGGGCATCCTTGGACAAAACTAACACCCACTTGGATATGGGTTGGAAACATTTTCTAGCTTCTACAGAACGAGCAAGACAGGAAATCGAAACTGCTCTCAGACGCTTTACACTCCTCAAGACCTTCGCCACGCTCAGATCACTCCTCTTGTTGTCGAGGAACTCAGAGAGGAGAGATCTCACCGCAATTAAGCGCTGTAAACCAAAAGATGTCCAACCTCTTTGATGAAACCAAAAAGGGGGAAGGAAAAGAGAATAAAGAGAAGGAAGAAAAACAGACTCAGACACAGTTGGTAACATTTTCATCTCTACCAAAAACCATCAGATGTCGACTTTACCGGCCCTTATCTACCGATCTCATTCGAAAATGAAAGAAACTGTGGAGCAACATAGTAAAGAGATCGCTGAACAGAAAATTGCTATTTCAGAGGTTACTGCCAGAGTCGACAAGATTGAAGACTTTTCTTCGTTCGTTCAGAAAAGAATGGAAACTGATGATCAGACCAAGAGCCTTGAACTCGCTAAGAAATTAGCTGAAGAAGACAAACAAGATGAACCTGAGCAGACTCTGAGGAGGAAGAAAGGCAAAGGCAAGATGATGAAAGCAACTGCGGAAGATCAGAGACAAGGCCAACTATTCTCTACCAAAAGCCGGATGACTCCTGAACAAGTTCAAGAGCAAACAAGACAGAGAATAAGAGAAGCCGCCATCAAGAAGCAGAAGTTAGCAGAGGCTAAGGGACTGAACATTGCTTACATCCGAAGGAAAAGGAAGAACGAAGCTGCATCAGAGGAGATTGCTTGGGAGAAGAATGCTCTTCCGGCACCTGTTAAAGGCATCCTCTGTGCATGGCAAGATCTGCTTCCAGAATGGGATTAAATCAGAGGAGAATGGTTATGTGACGTCTACATCCTGGAGAAGATTCCAATTCATCAAGATCAGACTGAAAATGATGATGAATTCCGAAACTGGTTAGAAACAAACTATCTAGACTTCTACCAGATACAGTGATGAAAGAAGGCAAGATCATGTCACTAATACCAGAAGCTCCACCTTTTGAACTACTCCTTCCACCTTTGCGTCCAGCCAACAAGCTAGATCTTGTAAAATTCAAGAATATCTACTATGGATTTGCTGAAAAAGGAGGGATCCATATAAAAGAAGAGCTGGACAAACTAATGGAAAGGATGTACAGGATGTTTGGCATCCCCAAAGAACTGCAAATGTTCAAGTACACCTGAAGAAGACAACTTGGAATCAGATGATAGGTACGCTTTTCATGTATTCTACAATGCACTCACCTATCTGAATGAAAATTTTCCATCTCACTGATTCTAAGACAACATCTCATTGTCTTCCGAGGTATGTACTGTTTACATTATCTACATTTCCATTCATGGTATCTGTTTTTCTGATTAAGTGTTTTGGTTCCATCAAAAAGGGGGAAATTGTTGGGAAATCTGTATTTTAGTTTTGATGGAAGTTCCAAAACAAGGTTGTAAAAGACCAGTCAGACCTGTTAGCTGGCTGATGACTTAGAATTCGATTAAGATGACCAAATTAAAATGTATAGATAGCTGATGTAAAAGATAGGTCACATATTGAGGGGGAACTCAATATGTATAGGTCAGATCGAAGTACCAGATGACCCAGATAAGGTCAGATGATCAGAAGACAAGAAGTCAGAAGATCAGGTGAAGATAGAAGACATCAAGACTCGGGATGAACTCGAAGACTCGGGATGAACCGAAGACTTCGGATAGACATCAAGACTCAGATAGACATCAAGACTCGGATGAACTCAAGACTCGGAAAAACTCAAGACTCAAGAATAAAACTCAAGACTCAAGATGACCGAAGACACCGAGGCTCGAGTCACCAAGATTAGTAGACTACCGTAAGACTCAAGACCTATATCGGTGAGTCCGATATTGAGCTAAGACAATATGCATCGAAGACTCAAACAAGGTAGATCGATGGCCATTCGATCAAGTCACCACACCGTGACGATAAAAAAAAAGAGATACACCAGACAAGATGAATCTTCTACAAAAGGAATATCAATCGTCTAACGGACAAATTTCTAAAGTGCCGCCTCGTGAAGCCAAGGAGAAAGCGACACGTGCACAAAAAGAGCTGACAACGCGGGATACGACACTGCAGACAAAAACAACGTTAATCATGCCTACGGCCACGCCGATAATCGGAGCACGTCACAATCATATCCTACAACCTACCTAATATAGCCCGAAATTCAAATTGCTCTCCAACGGCTCTTTGATTTCGAGGCCTATAAAATGGGATTGTTCACGAAGACCAACAAGAGACAACTAGCAAAGAACGAACACGGAGACACCGCAAAAGAAACAAAAATAAATAAACCTAGATCTAGACTAGTCTATTACATTGATCAAATCAAATAAATCCTAGTCTACTTGTGGATTTTCTCACGAGGCAAAACAAATCCGAAGCTAATCGAATTAAAAACCACGGTTTTTATATGCATGCAAAATAAAACATTAAAATCCATGACAATTGGATACCGCAAAACAGATCTAACAGGTTCTACTATCCAATTTCAAATTTAATGTCCAGGAATTAAATTACAATTAAAAAAAAAATCGAGGCAAACAAGTGGCTCGATGCCATTGTTGGGGAATGAGTTGCACAGATCTATTCGGGGTGAATATTTAAATACAAATTTAATTCATTAATTATTACTAGCATGAATTAATCCTATATTAATTCAAATAATAATTGCAACAACATATCATGCATATAAAAATCCACGTAAAACCCACGACGGAATCTACGGGTTTTACGTGAACGTACCTCTCGGGATGGCAGTGGCTTTGGTCGGACGGACTAATCAAAAGGACTTCCCAAGTATTCCCTTAGCCCTTGCTCAACTATCCGGTGGAAGGACACTCGTCGAACAATTAACAAAAGGAAAAAATAAACTTTGTTGCACCACTTATGTGGATTTGCTAATATTTCCAGCACATGGAATTGTACTTGGGAATGAACTAATCATCCCCTATTTATAGGAGGGAGGGTGGTCGAAATTTTAGTGATATTTCAATGTGGGAAAAGACTTTTCTTGGTCACCAAGAAATCTTGAATATATCTCCTATATTATTTTTCCCAATATTCCACAAAAATCCCACCTCCTCAATATATGGAATTTTCGAAAAACAAGAGTGCAAGATTTCAAGATTTGGATCTTCTTGAATTTATGAGATATTCTTGTATTTCAAGAAATACATATCTTCCATAATATCTTTTCAAGAAAATCAAGAAAATCAAGAAAATCTTTCTTGCCCTCTATTTTTCAAAAATTTCGAAATATCCCTTATGAATAACCAAGTGGGAGATTTCCTGAATTTAATGAGATAATCTTGTATTCCAAGAATACATATCTTCATTCCATAACAAAATTCAAAGAAAATCTTTCTCTTTCTTTTATCCATAAATTTTGAAAATTTAGAGGAAATATAAGCAACAATATTTATTTTATTTTAATCACCTTTTCAGTTATTGGACTATATGTTGGGCTACTCAGGGGGCCTTTAGGAGAATTAAGATTGGACCTTCTAATGGATCTTGAATATCTAATATTGAGCCACAATATAATTCAAGCCCATAAATATTAATTAATCCCACTACATAATTAATATTATTGACTATCCATCTTAACCCATATTACAGTCAATATGGCTCCCGGTCATTATTTCCCGTGTTTAAGATTATCTAGCCCATTAATTAATTCAAGCCACTAAAATAGCTTTCCGTTAATTAATATCTTTTGTCCTTGGTCGAGGAACGGTTCAACATTATTATCCATACCGGAAACTAATTTCACTTGCAAGATTTGGTATGATAAAACTTATGAATTCTCAAGGGGGCAAATCAAACAAGCGTACTTGCACACGATTCTTCGTATTAAATCTTAGCAATCACATGTGACCAATAATATTGCCCAAGATAAAAAGTATTGAATCTCTCTGATTCGCTACCCATGATAAGTCAAAGCAATAGTTACCAATCCCACGTGATCCTATTTAAGGGACGAAGATTAAGAAACAACGAACCACTGAGGTCTAATTCTTCCTTGTTCAGTTCTGAAGAATTTATCCTCCTGTAGATCCTATTCAGCGCATCAGTCATGCACTAGTATAATCTCTTGGTCAAGACAAACCAATCTGAGCCTTACACCTCAACCTTTCGCGATGGTTGTTCATTTCCATCTAGGTCGTGAATGGCGTACTTTTAGTTACAAGGGACTGTTAATTTAATCTTCTGTGATCTGATATCACTAATTTAACTACAGTGTAACACGTACGAATTATTGAACATTTATGCAGTAAATATCTATAACATTCAATCATATTTAAAGCATCAGTGATAAACAATTTATTTCAGTAAATAAGTCTGAAAATTCAGTTTCGATTATACAAAGTAAAAAGCATACTTTTCAGTATAATCCCAACAATATAAGTCCCGCAGGTTAAGTTTGTAGAGTGAGAACTTAGTAAACATCTCGGCCATCCCGTGAGGGGTATAAGTCCCGCAGGTTAAGTTCGGTTAAGGTTCCCCTGTGTTAAGGGAAGAGTGGACGTAGGACGGGTTTTGTCTGAACCACTATAAAAAGTCTTGTGTGCATTTACTTGCTTTCTTATTGCTTTACACTATTCACACAACTGAGTTTAAAACAACATACATATTCTAAGTTAAGCTCAGTCTGCACCACACAACTGATCTGATCAGGTTGACACTTTAGTCAGCTGATTGAAAACTGACTTAAGAATCTGAATTGATAAAACTGGTTTTTCACACGGATAAAAACAAGCTTCCGCACCACTCAGTTAAACCGACAGATATCAAACCCCGTCGCCTCGGGCACTCAAGAAGATTGAACATCAGTCTAAACTGATACACTAGCACTCTGATCGGGTAATCTGCAAATCACACCTGATCCGCATGAAAAGTTTTGGAAGTCTATTCACCCCTTCCCTTTAGACTTCCACCCTCACAAAACCCGTTCGGGACCTACAATAATATTTAATTTTAGAGAGCGGTGCGAGATAGGATCGAAGCTGCCAGTCAGGCCCAGGTGGGTGAACCGTCAGGTTCAAATCCACCAGTTCCTTCAATTAATTTGAATCAGATCTATGTGGAGGAGGCCGACATCCATAGACAGTGGGTTCTCGGGTACGGTAGGTTGTCTTCCGTCATTATCGCGGAGACACAGCCCTACTCGTCTCAGACCTCTATTACTTGAGCAATCGCAGCCGCAACAGACGGCTGAATAGATTAGAGAGCAGGTGACGGCCGAGATCAGAGAAGAAAATCAACGAAAGTGGCAGTGGCTTGCATCCGCTCCGGCTATTCAAATGGACTGCTCATCGGATTTTTTTCTCGACACCATTAATTTCAAGGATGGTGGCGGTGGCGGTCGTGGTGGTGGCAGCGGTGGCCTGGTCATTGGTCGTGGTGACGGGCGGTCTTTGAGTGGGGCGGTCGTGGTGGTGGTGGCGAAGCGGTGTGGCGGCGATGGCGGTGGTGGGAGGCGTGATGCGTGGTGGTAACGACAGCGGTGGTGGTGGAAATGGCGGCGTGACCGGGTTTAGAGGCGCCGGTGGCGATGATGAAATCGGTTTCGATAACAATTTTCTTTATACTAGTAATTTTGGGGATGAGGGGGAAGATTATTATCCCGACCGTTTATTATGAAACTCTGTATTTTTTAATTATTGATGAGGCGATACTTTTTTTTTCGTTTAAATTTTCGTTTATGAAACTCTGTTTTTTTTTGTTTATATATGTATAATGTTTATCGTTTATTTATGTATATTATATTTGTCGTTTTTTTTAGATTCAAGTATTACTTGTCTAGATAGAAAAGTAATATTTGTTTACATAGAAAAGTATATATAACTTGTTTAGATAGAAAAATATTACTTGTTTACATAGAAAAGTATAACTTGTTTAGATAGAAAAATATATATAACTTGTTTAGATAGAAAAGTATTACTTGTTTAGATAGAAAAATATATATAACTTGTTTAAATAGAAAAGTATTACTTGATTACATAGATAGTATTACTTGTTTAGATAGAAAAGTATATATAACTTGTTTAGATAGAAAAGTATTACTTGTTTACATAGAAAAATATTACTTTTTTAGATAGAAAAGTATATATAACTTGTTTAGATAGAAAAGTATTACTTGTTTACATAGAAAAGTATTACTTTTTTAGATAGAAAAGTATATATAACTTGTTTAAATAGAAAAGTATTACTTTATTACATAGATAGTATTACTTGTTTCGATAGAAAAGTATATATAACTTGTTTAGATAGAAAAGTATTACTTGTTTACATAGAAAAGTATTACTTGTTTAGATAGAAAAATATTACTTGATTACATAGATAGTATTACTTGTTTAGATAGAAAAGTATATAAAACTTGTTTAGATAGAAATGTATTACTTGTTTACATAGAAAAGTATTACTTGTTTAGATAGAAAAGTATATATAACTTGTTTAAATAGAAAAGTATTTCTTGATTACATAGATAGTATTACTTGTTTAGCTAGAAAAGTATATATAACTTGTTTAGATAGAAAAGTATTACTTGTTTAAATAGAAAAGTATAACTTGTTTAGATAGAAAAGTATATATAACTTGTTTAAATAGAAAAGTATTACTTGTTTACATAGATAATATTACTTGTTTAGATAGAAAAGTATATATAACTTGTTTAGATAGAAAAGTATTACTTGATCTTGTTTAGATAGAAAAGTATATATAACTTGTTTAAATAGAAAAGTATTACTTGTTTACATATATAGTATTACTTGTTTAGATAGAAAAATATATATAACTTGTTTAAATAGAAAAGTATTACTTGTTTACATAGATAGTATTACTTGTTTAGATAGAAAAATATATATAACTTGTTTAAATAGAAAAGTATTACTTGTTTACATAGATAGTATTACTTGTTTAGATAGAAAAATATATATAACTTGTTTAGATAGAAAAATATTACTTGTTTAAATAGAAAAGTATTACTTATTTACATAGATATTATTACTTGTTTAGATAGAAAAGTATATATAACTTGTTTAGATAGAAAATGTATAACTTTTTTACAAAAACAAGTAAAATTTTTATATTTAATATAATATAATATAATTTTAATTTTAATTTATATAAAAAAATTATTATATAAAAATGTGATTGAATTAATAAACAAGATAATTAAAATAAAGAATTAAAAAAATTGTTTAAAAAAAATATTTTTTAGGACATATAGAATTAATTTCATTAAGTAGACGCAAGAAAGCAAGTGCCCGAGTCGCTATCTAGCGACGATTATTAACCGTCGCTATCTAGCGACAAATATGAAATAACCGTCGCTAAACCTTAGCGACCCTCTTTTTCCGGAAGGTCAAAAGACCATCGCCAAAGCCGTCGCTGCTCTGTCCCTAAAACCGTCGTTGAACCCCACCTTTTTTTGTAGTGCCATCCCATAATATTAAACGTATTGTTGGTTGGTGGAATATGTAAGAATAGTAAAAAGGCGAAGAGAAAAAGAGAAATTTAGTGTATTTTAATACTAATTGAATACAAACTCTTCTATGAATTTATTCATACTACGAAATTGATATCATTACACTTATAAACTAATAACATGACTTTTATAAACTAACATCTATATTATTTAATATCATGCTATCAGTTTATAAGTGTAATGGTATCACTTGATAAGTGTTATGATATTAGTTTAATAAACTAATACTTACATCATTTAATGTTATTATATCAATTTATAAGTATAATGAGATCAGTTGATAAGTATTATGGTATTAATTTCATACTATGAACAAGTTTCACCGTAATTTACTCTTACGAATGACAATATTTTTTTTGAAACAAAGAACGAGTTACGTGCACGTAGTGCACATGTTGAGAAGGCCATCCACAGTAATTGGAGGCTCGACCCCACAATACGGATTCTCTAAAACACGAGACATCCGAACAAGATTATGAACCACAACGTTGGCTTTACGAGAAACCTAGACCACCTTCCACCGAGGGTGATTCGAGATACACACACGAATAACATCAATATAATCGCCAAACATGGTATCATCTGGCAACATAGAGTAAATATCATCACGTACGCTTTGTGAATCCGTTTCCACAACGACCGCTTCCAGGCTCATCTGTTCCGCCCAAAGTAACGCTTCACTAACTCCCCATGCCTCCCCTTCTTTGACATCCAGAAATCCCTCCCTGTAGAGGGTTTTGACAGCCTTGCATTCTCCCAAAGAATCTCTGAGCGCCAGCCCCACACCCGTCTGCAATATTATATAAGACAAATCCCCCTATATTACTAATGAGAACTACTTTTGCTTATGTGTCAATCTCTTATTAATTTTGCTTATGTGTTAATTTCTTATTAATTTGGCATAATGCATTCAAAGACCCCTGAACTATCAACTTTTATTTCGAAAGATAGTTTAGGGGCCTTTCGATTTTTATTTTTTTTATAGTTTAAGGGCTTTTAAAAATAAAAAATACAATAGTTTAGGGGTCTTTCGAAATAAAATGTGATAGTTCAATGACCTTTTGATACATTATGCCTATTAATTTTGCTTATGTGTCGTTTGTTGGTTACATGTATCTGACGTGACATCAAAATGACGTGTCTATGATACATGTGGCCACAATGTATTGATAATGTTGAGTTAAATTAAAAAGGGAAAGTTGACTAATAATTCATTATACCTTATAAATTATAATTTTTTTTCTTTAAATATTTATCTCTTTATCTTAAATAATTTATGCCCATTAATTTTGAACTTTATTCTGTACAAATTATTTATATAATTGCATTTGTAATACATGACATCAATTTTCATATGGAAAAAAAAATTAAAATTTACTATAATTTTATAAAATACACTTATAAAATCTATCATTAAATATAATAAGATTATTTATATATGTTGGTCCCGGTGGGAAAACCTATTTTGCGCGTGCGGAAGCAAAACGTTTGATTTCGGTGCATATAAAACAGGGGCGAGGGCAGAGTGTTTCCAATTTTTTAAACTTTGGAGCTCATGTGTTGTGTTTTGCTTATAGCTAGATGCATATGACAAGTATAAACATAAAGCAGTAAACAACACAGCAATATATAGTGGTTAGGACAACCCGATCCTACATCCACTCTCCTCTCTAGGAAATTCTTATCAACTTCTGAGCTTTCTGACTACCTCGTAGTTTACTTACTCAACTCGGCCCTGAGTTTTCTGACTACTCCACGTAGTTTACTAACTCAACCCGACCCTGAGCTTTCTGACTACCTCCGTAGTTTACTAACTCAAACTCTTAGATGTTTAACGAGTTCACACTCCTTCGGGACTTATCACCCTCACTCGGGATCGCCTACAGATGTTTAACGAGTTCACACTCCAACGGGACTTATCACCCTCACTTGGGTTTGCCTAACAACTACCTCACTTCACCACTGGGTTTGGGTTTGGTGTTGTCTCCAACTATGGTGAGATTTTCCCTTACAATGATTTAGCCTCAATCTTTAAGGTTGGAAAAATCTCTCTAAGCTTATGACACATCGTGGGTTGCTTAGGTTGGGTTCTAGAAC